>WNGS01075329.1:0-10456 GCA_020271785.1 Procambarus virginalis | reverse complement strand
GCCTTTTGTTTTCTGGGCACGCCCTTGTGGTACAGTAACCCTTCTTCGACCAAATACTCAAACATCAGTACACTGTGATCACTCATTTTTACAGTGGCTTCGAAACCTAATTTCCCTTACATTGGAGTCATTTAGAGCAGGGGTCTCCAAACTTTTCAATGTAAGGGCCACATTATATATTTCCCATATTTATGCGGGCCGAAGGAATAAAAAATGAAAAAAAAAAATCAGTGCCAGTAATTTAATTTCCTCAAATATTAAAGTATAAACATGGAAAAATTAAAACATATCTTTTTGGAAAAAATTAGGGTAAACTAAATAGATTCCTGCCTTTAGTTTTATGCAACCAAATTAGTGTGACGAATGATACTGTCGTTTTGACTTCAAAATTTCATTAAAATCAGGTTCCAGATTAGATGAGCCAATTGTAAGAATTGATTTCAAGTGATCATCAGACAAATTTGCTCGATAGTTAGATTTCACATACTTCATTTTGGAAAATGTTTGTTCACACAAGTATGTTGAACCAAAAATGGACACAAAACTACAAGCAAACTTTATCAAATTTGGAAACTGATCTGGCTGCAGGCATTTATAAAACTCAATCAGTTGATAAACTGTTTGAGTTTATCAGCTTTCGTTGATAAACTTAATGGTTACCATTTTAACTATTTTAAACATGCAATATTTTTGGCTACAATAGTATTATTGCTATTTTGTATAACTAAGATAAAGGTATTGTCAAAGTACAGAGAAAAGAATATTGTACAGTGTTTGTGCTCCCTGAAACAGAAGCAGCGAAGCCCCACTCGCCCTCCATCCCCACAATATACAGTTATACACAACTGATTGGTTGTAATGCACAACACATACCTACCAGTACTAGTATCTGTGCGTCACACTATCGAGAGAGAGGAAAACTGACTCGGGCTGAGCGCCACCAGTCAGCAGCCCCAGCTTTGAATAATTCTGCGGTGCCATTCGTACGATAATTATTTTTTCAAGGCCACCACACAGGGATTTGTTTGGCGGGCCGGATGAAATTATGTGGCGGGCCGGATGTGGCCCGCGGGCCATAATTTGGAGACCCCTGATTTTAGTGTGAAGACTAGATCGAGTCTTGTTGGTTGATCATTTCTACTAATTCTTGTGGGTCCCCTCACATGCTGGCCAAAAGTTTCTTGTCGCCACTTCCAGCAGTATAGCTCCAGGTTTCCTCACCTCCATGCAGTACCTAGTTTTCCCAATCTATCCTTCCGTGATTGTCCCCCATGAGAAGCAGATGGGATCTATTTTTGCAGGCAGCAGTAGCTACTCTTGCAATTATTGTGTTGACTGCTATGTTTGTCATACTCTTGCTTGGGGTCTTCTGTCGTTTGGTGGAGGAGTATATATCACTGATATAACTACTCTTGGACATCCTATTGTCATGGTACCTGCTATGTAGTTTCTGAACCTCTCACAACCTGGGATAACCATCTCCTCGAAACTCCACTCCTTTCTTATCAGTAGGGGCCACTCCACCTTTTCCCCTTCCTACCCTCCCTCTCCCTATTACAGAGTATTCCTGGGGAACACCACATCCGTTATAATTCCTGAGTTTTGTTTCTGTGAGCCCAATTACATCCGGGTTCCCTTGTGCTCTTTCTCCTAAGTTTACTTGCCTTGCTTGTAATCCCATCCATGTTCGAGTACATTACCTTGAAACTGACTCTTCCTCCCATTTTCATTTTCTGTTGGTTCCACTGGAATTGGGAGAGCAAGGAGTGTCCAGGGTGGGAGGGCCTAGGAATGTGGACCTGGGGGATCGGGGATGAAAAGGGGCTGGGAGGATCCTGAATGGGGAAGCTAGAAGAGTCTGGGTTGGCCTTGGGATGAGGGAAGAGAAGGGGCATGTGAAAGGTTGAGGGGAGGTCAGGGTTTGGGAGGAATGGGGAGCCTGGGGTGGGGAAGCAGGGATGGGGATACTGGAAGATACTGGGACTGGAGAAACGGGGAAGGACATGGGGTGTGGGAACGGGGAGGGTGTGAGGAGATGGTTCACCAGCTCACTTACAATAGTGCTCTCCTGCCTGTGGGAGCTAGTACACTTGTTAAGAGCACTTGTTAAGTGCACGGACTTAAGTTTGGTAACCAGCAACCGAAACTTCTAGTGTTTGGGCTCATGTGAGAGCCCCAGTCATCAGCAGTCCAGAAATGTTACCCTGGCCGGGGTAGCACGTCTGTGGACAGTGATAGAGCCGATAGCATCATTCTATTGTATGGCTTGGGGCGAGACTCAAGTTCACACGGGAATAGCTAGGCTGCATGCGTGGGTGAGCTGTGGGCCTCCCGCGCGCCAGCCACTTGAGTCGTCGTCATGGCAACAGCCGCCACCTTAGTAAACATCTTGAGCCGCCATGTTTGTCGGCCATCTTGGAATTGCTCTAGGGACCACGGTACACCGTCGCTGATTGGTTGAGAGGTGTAGGCCGCTGTATGCCTTCCTCTCATTGGTTATTTCGAGGAGGACGCAGGAAACGCAGGTGTAGGCGGCATTCTGAACACAGCTGCCACTTTGTCAGGACGCTCTCTCTACTCATTCGGCCAAATTGAGTATAGGGTGTCGTAGTGGCTTGACTACTCAACTGCTTCATCTACGACAGCGGTCGTCACAGAATCCGGCCGAAGTCGTCGCTCGAAGGGAAGAAAGACATTGTGTACAGTGGGTAGAGATTTAGTGATCTGGGATAGTGGGGAAATTTGTATACGAGCAGTAACAGACTCTTGAAGCCCAATACCAGTGATTATAGATGTTATAATTCCTGCTAGTGCTCTGTAGCAGTTGATGGGAACGGGGAAATTCGTGCCAAGTGTTCAGGGGCAGTTTTCTCAATAGAAATTCGTGGAAAATCTCGAGTCAGTATTTTTGGCACCAAAGTGTTGGGAGCGCTACGCTTGCTCGGGAGGGGTGGGAGAGGTCTCCGCTTAATAAGCCATCTACCGCCATCTCCACCACTGTGAGCCAGCCACCTGATGTATGGGAATGGTGTGTGTAAGCCGGCAATATGAATGAGAAAGTACCTATGTGTGTATTTCTGGTGATTAGTTAGTCTCTAAAGCTTGAATTCGAAGTCAGGTGTTCCGTCGCATTGTCACACAGCACCTGTAGAGGTGAACTGAAGTGTGGACGAGGAGATAATCACCCCTTGTTGTCATCTTGTCAGTCCAGAGGGACTTACGTCTTGTGTACGCAAATGTATGGTGTGTGTGTGTGTGTGTGTGGGTACACAAGGGAAGAGAGTATACATAGATTAGCCAAGAACTGAGAGGATGTCCATGTAATATTAATATTCCATTCTGGTAATTCAATCATTTTTTATCATCCGTGGGACGGAGTGATATTATTCCTTGTGTAGTCTTGCAGGTGTGGAATTCCAACACTGAGCACGCAGGTTAGTGTGTGTAACGTCAGTGATTCCTGGCAGTGATTATTGTGGAGTGTACCAGATTGCGGTCTTAATTTCTTGTATTGTTCCCAGGGCTGTGACGAGTGTGATTTAAATATATATGTATGGTAGTTGCAGTATTAACGGAATCTTGGTAGAATTTGGTGAGTGACGAGGCTGTCTGCAGTGACAGCCATCGCTCTGTCGAGTAACGTAATTCTCAGAAGTGTTTATCGGTCCGCGGGATCGATAAATCACCCACCCATGTGATTTAAGGAGTGCGAGATCTTCTTAGTGTTCCCAGTAACGTTTGATAGCTGTAGGCTACATGTGTCAGCAGTAATTATATATACATGATCATAGTTTCATAGTTCCCAGTGTTATTGTGTTATTTACTGTGGTGATTGCAATGTGTGGACCTATGTTCTAAGTGGTCATGAGAGCTCTGGGGTCAATTGCAACAGTAAATGTTGTGCAGTATTCTAATACTTGGAAATTAGAGTACTTGCCATGTGTGTTATTGCAAAGGGGTTGCCATTGTTAGTGATTGTTGCTAGTGTTGAGCAATCACCGTATGTGATTGCAGTTCAGTAAAGTCATTGTGGGACAGTGTTCTAGAGGGTTAATGTCCTGTATGTTATTTTACTAGGTTCTGCAGTGTTGTCATTGCAACCGGATTGTAACGTAAATCACTGATTTGTTAGTGTGATCTGTCATTGTCGTAGGTGAACTCGGCTGTAGACGAGTACTTGGGTTTTATGTTCTCCTGTTTATCTGGTAGGACATCGATGTCCAGTATTCAGTGAGGTATTTGCAAGGCAATTAATATAACGTAACCAAGGGAACGCCCATTGCTTTAAGAGAATTTGTTCTTTGACAATTTGAGTAACGTAGAATACGTTTGGGTTAATTTACTTTCCTGCAAAGTAAGTAAGTAATTATCAAAAGAAGGCACCAAACTGGGAAGGCGATGTAGCAACATCAAATGTGCGGAATAATCAGAGGGCGCTAAATATCACTAAGGATGCCAATACGAGAACAAAAACGCATAAGGCGAACGATATCAAAAGTATCCGAGTCACCAAGAATTCTATTGAGGGAAAGGTGACCGCAAGGGGCGGTCGGAAAGCAAGACACGCTCGTCCTGAAAGTCAGGACATTAAAGAAGGACATGCACGACCGTAAGAGGGACAATGCAATTAGGACAATAAGGAGCAGGGCGGCGCTCCATCAAGTGACTATGGGTTAAGCGAGTATGGCCAATACGCAACCTCGCCTGAGGTTGCGTATTGACCGTCCGTTGCGTATCCTACATTCCTCAACCAGTCTGAGGAAGGTGGGAAGGACGAGGAGAAGAAGAGCGCAACATGCAAGCACAAGAGACGTTAGCATAAGGCAGGAGCCGGCGAACCTGGCGCCTCGCCTTGGGAAAAGATAAACGCTCCCGGTGCTTCAAGTTGAGGACGGCTGCCTCAAGCTTGTAATGGATACAGGCACGGGAGAAGGTAGGATGTGCCTCACCGCAGTTGAGGCAGCGAGGTTGGGGATAAGTGCACTCCGACTTAGAGTGACCTTCACCCCCACACAAAGGACAGAGAGAGACAGTCCCAGAGCAGCGGAGGGCACCATTCCCAAACCTCCAGCACTTGTTACAAAGCCGAGGAGAAGGAATATACTCCTGGACAGAGCACCTGGCACCAGCAAGAATAACAGAGGATGGAAGGGTCCTACCATCAAAGATGATCTTTACAACTCGTAGGGGTTGACGGCGACGACCACGAGGGGGACGAGTAAACAAGTCTACCTGGAGGATAGAATGGCCTTGGGCATCAAGGATATGCCGAATGTCATCGTGGCAGTCCTGCAGATTCCGAACACTGGTTGCAACATGGGGCGGGAGGAGAATAGTGCCAACACTGGCATTCAACCGAGCATTCTTTGAGACCCTAACAGGGTTCTCACCAAGGCAATATAAGGCAGCCAAGCGGGAAGCTGCATCCTGAGAAGGAGCAACAACGACACGTGTACCGAGACGAGTGGGGTTGAAGGTAACAGACACATCCACGGATTCAACGAGATGCCGATGGAGGGAGAAATCGTCAGGAGGCGCAGAATCAAGAGGGAGAAGATCAAAGTATTTGGCCCATGAAGCAGGACCAAACAAGGCCTGATACGTATCAGTACAGGAAGGAAACGGGCGAGTGCGGCCGTGGCGCTGACGGCGTTGAGAACCCCCAGAGAGAGAGGAGTCAAAAGGCACAGTAGTCACAACGAGAGACTTAGCCGCACAAGGGGACGAAATGGTCACCACTGGAGGCTTGAACCTCGACCCAACCACAGAGGGAGGGGAGCTGGGGGAAGAAGTCAGGATGGTCAAAGAAGGAGCAAGGTCGGGGCCCAACGTAGTGGAGGCTACAGAGCCTGGTCTTCCAAGACAGGCCGACTCGGGGGCTTGGTCGCCCACCCCACGAGCCCGAGAGGGTACAACAGAAACATTCAATGACATACAGATGAAGTGATAAATTCATCCACGAATGTGCCTCCATACCCACCATGGAGCCACAATTAGAGGCAGGACACCCAACAGGAAGCAATCGCCGAACATGCCGGGGCCCCCTAGGGGTGCGTCGTGAGTATACGCCCCACAAACGCCACCTTAAGAACCGTCAGTCTGTCGAGATCGGGTTCAGCGACAAAAGGGGGATTGACAATAAAAGGTTCCCCTTGCTCTCGACGTTAGGTACTACAGTTCTACGGGTACAAGAGTATGCCTCCTCAAGCACCCGGGCGTCAAAATAGAAGAAGTCCAAAGGAATTACCAAAACAAGCAAAAGGTCGGCAGGAAACGACAAGCAGATAGAAGAGGGGGGAGAAAAACGAAACAGAATGAAAAGGAAAAGCGATCCGGCACAAGTAGAGAAGACAGCTGCAGGAGCGCAAGGCCACAAAATACAGAGGACTGTCCCACGGAGCATCACTCTCCGGCAGCCATCTATGAAACTCCCTCACGGCGCCAACGGGCCGGATGGGGAGGGGGGACCTTTCCTGCAAAGCAGCTACGGTAGTCTTAGGGAGCCTAGCCATCAGCCAGATAAGAATTAGAGTATTGTCTGTTGTAATTAACGGTCAGTGGGCTGGGTAATTGACGTGTTTCAGGAAGTCAAAGTAATTAACCTCGATCCGTGTTTGATCGACTAACATGAAGGCTCCATTGTTCCATTAACGTAACGTCGTTATTTATCTGTCCGGAAGTACCGGCACTTGATTGACTCGTGGGAGGAGTAACGTCATTTTAGAATACGTAAACGTGTTGCCTAATTACTGTTATTAGCCACCTGAATTGGTCTGAGTATGGAAGGCTCTGACGGAATTCATACCTTAATGTAAATTGCTGAACCAGTGTGAAAGGTTGCGTATTTAATTGTTTAATTATTGATCTTGAGGATAGTAATTAATTTCTCTAAAGGTAATCACGAGTGATTACCGTTCTCTTAGCACGTTGGACATTGTAAATCAGAGTTTACCATCGCTGAGTGATTAGTAACCGATTAACGTAAGTAAGTAATTATCAAAAGAAGGCACCAAACTGGGAAGGCTATGTAGCACCATCAAATGTGCGGAATAATCAGAGGGCGCTAAATATCACCAAGGATGCCAATACGAGAACAAAAACGCATAAGGCGAACGATATCAAAAGTATCCGAGTCACCAAGAATTCTATCGAGGGACAAGTGACCGCGAGGGCGGTCGGAAAGCAAGACACACGCTCGTCCTGAAAGTCAGGACATTCAAGAAGGACATGCACGACCGTAAGAGGGACAATGCAATTAGGACAATAAGGAGCAGGGCGTGCTCCATCAAGTGACCATGGGTTAAGCGAGTATGGCCAATACGCAACCTCGCCAGAGCAGTTTCCCATCGCCGTTACGGTGGTAGGAGGACGGCCACGAGGAAACACAACATTTAAGAGTACGGAGTTTGTTACCAGTAACAGACGACCAAGAAGCCTGCCAACGGGTAAGGATGGAGGAATGGATAACCGGGTAAAAGTCGGAATATGGAATACCTTTACGAGAGATGGGACAAGAGCGGACAGCTTCCTTGGCGGCAGCATCCGCACGCTCATTTAAAGACACACCAATATGGCTGGGAACCCAACAAAACTCACCGACTTAAACTTACTGTGAACAAGAAACAGCCAATGCTGGATCTCGACAACTACTGGATGAACCGGATTAAAGGACCCGAGAGCCATGAGGGCACTACGAGAGTCAACAACAACCACAAAGGAAGACTGACAACGAGAAAGCAGGAGACGAAGAGCATAGAGAATAGCATAAAGCTCCGCTGTAAAGATGCTAGTCTCCGGAGGTAAGCGACACATATAAGTGCGATCAGGAAAACAACAGAGTAGCCAACACCGTCCGCAGACTTAGACCCATCGGTGAAGACAGAAACGGAGCGGGAGTGAGAAGAAAAGTGCTCAAGGAAAAGGCGTTTTAGAACCGTAGGAGGGGTAAAAGCTTTAGTGACATGGGTCAAGGACGTACAAAACTGCGGAAGGGGACTCTCCACGGGGCAAAGAAGGAACAACACGGGAGAAACATTAGAAACACGAACGGAAAGAGAATCCTGTAAGCGAGATAACCGGACAGAAAGAGGGAGGTGGTGAAGAGGAACAGGAACCGCAGGAGAGGTAAAAGTTAAAGCACGACAGAGGCGAGAGGAAGGATGTTGCAAGGACCGCGCAAGATAGCGAAGACAGTAGCGATCACGGCGGTCCTGGAGAGACAGGAAGCCAGTGTCAACATACAAGCTAAGGACGGGAGTCGAACGAAAGGCACCAGAACTGAGGCGCAGCCCAGTATGGTGCAAAGCATCAAGACGGCGAAGAGCAGAAGGAGAAGCAGAAGAGTAAGCAGGGCAACCATAATCGAGCTTAGACAGGACGAGAGAGGAATGTAAAGCAAGGAGAGTGCGCCTATCCGCTCCCCAAGAAGTATGGGACAATACTCGAAGGAGGGTAAGGGCCTTAGAGCACTCAACACGGAGGTAAGAGATATGGGGAGACCAAGACAAACGAGTGTCAAGGAATAACCCCAAAAGCTTCGCGGAATCTTTGTACTCAAGGGATGACCATAAAGTGACAAAGAGGGACGAAGAACGACCCGTTTCCGAGTAAAAGACATGGCACAAGTCTTAGAAGTAGAGAACTTGAAGCCATGATCGGTGGCCCAAGACGACACGGCATCAATCGCAAGTTGAAGCCGGCGTTGAAGGAGAGGCGAATCATCACCCTGACAGCAAAGGGTAAGATCATCGACATAGAGAGCGGAGAAGACACCTGAAGGAAGAGAGGAAAGAAGACCATTGAGGGCAACCAGAAAAAGAGTAGTGCTCAGAACACTACCTGGGGCACACCTTCGTATTGCTGAAAAGAGGCAGAGAGAGCGGTACCAAGGCGCACCCGAAAGGAACGACGAGAGAGGAAGCTGCGGAGAAAGAGAGGAGATGACCACGAAGGCCAAAAGAATGAAGCTGGGATAGAATATGATATCGCCAGTGGTGTCGTAAGCCTTTTCCAGGTCAAAAAGGACGGCAACAACGGAGGTCCTCGCAGCAAAAGCAGTACGAATATAGACCTCCAAGTTCACCAGAACATCTGTCGTGCAGCGGCACTTGCGGAAACCAAATTGAGAAAGGGAGAGGAGGTGATGGTGTTCCAGGAACCACATCAGACGAACGTTAACCATACGTTCAAAGAGTTTGCAGACACAACTGTGAGGGCAATAGGGCGAAAGTCCTTAGGGGAAGTTCCCAGAGACCCTGGTTTGCGAACAGGGAGGACAACGGCATCGAGCCAGTCCTCAGGGACTGACGACGACTCCCAGATCCGATTATACAGACTCAGTAAATACTGAGACGTGCACGAAGGGAGATGGCGAAGCATCTCATAATGGATACCATCGGAGCCCGCTGCCGTAGAACCGCAGAGAGCCAGGGCAAAACGAAGTTCAGATAGAGAGAAGGGATCATTATAGGAAAGTCGAAGACGAGTGCAGAAATCTAAAGGACGAGACTCAAGGACAGGTTTACGAAGAAGGAAAGATTGGGGAAGATGAAGACCAGAGCTAACAGAAGAAAAGTGGGAACCCAGTTCGGTAGCGACCTGCAACGGGTCCGCCACAAGAGTACCACGGAGGTGAAGAACTGGGGAAACATCGGGAACGAACTTACCCGCTATCTTGCGGATACGCTTCCATATCTGTGGCAGGGGTTTCGGACGTAATTGTGGAGACATAAGAAGCCCAACATTCACGTTTAGCCGTACAGATGGCCCTACGGGCCACCACACTCGCTTTCCGAAAGAAAAGAAAAGAATCAGTCGTCTGCCGACGGCGGTGCCTCTTCCAGGCTGCACGCTTACAGCGGACAGCCCGAGCACAGTCCGCATTCCACCAGGGAACGCACTTCCGTGGACCCCGAGAGGAAGAGCGAGGAATAGAGCGGAGGGCAGCGTTGATGACAGAGTCATGTAAAAGGATTAGAGCACGAGGGAGAGGCAGAAGGGAGAGGTCAGAGAGAACAGCACTGAGGGTAAATAGGTTCCAGTCCGCCTGAGCAAACTGCCACCTAGGGAAAGAGAGGGAAGGGCGATGAGAGAAAAAGGACACAAGATGGGGAATGATCACTGCCATGGAGGTTATCAAGAACCTGCCGGGTGAAATCTAAGTAAAGAGAGGAAGAGCAGAGAGAAAGATCAAGACAGGAAAGGGTGCGAGTCCGAGAGTCCAAATGAGTGGGCTCACCAGAACTCAGAAGAGACAGGAAGAAGAGAGAGAGAAACGGCTCAAGAAGGCGACCCCGGTATTCGTCAGAACGTCACCCCAAGAGAATGACGACAATTGAAGTCACCCAGCAGGAGCACAGGCTCCGGCAAGGAGTCCAAGAGGTGTTTCAAATCAGGAAGAGAAAGCGGGACACTCGGGGGAGATAAATGGAAAAACTGTGTACCATTTCCCCACAAG
>WNGS01075298.1:0-24085 GCA_020271785.1 Procambarus virginalis | reverse complement strand
ATTTATATAATATATATATTTTTTTTTTAAAACCTAGAGGGGTACCACCTCTGGTGCAAGTGTAGGGACCCATAGCCTCGGAGAAGAAAATAAGAGTACTCAGAGAAGACCTTGTGGATCCTCACTGAACACTTTGATATTTTCTTCTCCTACCACCCCTATTCTTTTGGTATGTGTGTATATTTATCTAACTTTATTTGAAAATGTCATTACACAAAAAGTTACAGTATTGATTACATGCAGGGTACAAGGCTGCTTGTCACAAGTTGAAAAGCTCCTCCAGCTCCTCAGATGGCGGGCAGGAACCATGGATGCAGTGAGCATTTCCTCTCTGGATTGCCACACTGAGGCGCTGAAAAGAAAACTGGCAGCTCTAGGGTCTCTAGTTGTTTCGATTAGCTTAGACCCCAACTCCTTCAAAAAGCTAGCAGCACTTTTACCCCAGGCACCAAGTGTCTCTGAGGCAATGGGGACAAAATTGTAGTGGTGCTCAAGGTCTCTGTATTTACGTGACTTGGCCGCTTCCCGGTGATTGGCAGCTCCTCCTGCTTGAGTAGCACTGAAGTCAACATAGGTATTGGCTAAAGTTGAGACGCAAGTGTAGTCCCACACCAACTGTCTACCATTCTTCCAGGGGTTCACCGTGATTCCATCTGGGCGACCGACAGGCTCATTAGAGTTGTGGGACATTAGGTACCGGGGCTCTCTCTCTGCTGGACAGCCGGCTGTGGTAAGGCTTCTCTTAATAATGTCATTGACCTCGCCGTGTCTTGCATGCCATCCTCCTGTCCTTTGGCAGAGAAGGCCATGCCGTCCGTACCTGTCGGCCTCTGCCTCGCCGCAAATACACCTGTATTCGGTGTGGATTGGGGCAGCGAGACGGAGAGCCACGGCAATTCGGAGGGCCTGCGGTGTGAGACGAGTGCCGGTTGCTGACATTGGGATTGCTAATAGGAAATCACCTGCATGGGGAGCTGCTACTGCTCTAAGTCGGGCAGTGTCATGTGGTGTTGTCGCAGCTTCTAGCAAAGTCGCAGCTTCTTGGTCGGCAATGGGGCGATCCCAGCTGGATTGCTTATGGGCTTCAGAAGGCAGTGGTTGGGGTGCTGGTCCTGCGAGAGAGACCCATTTGGTTGTGCAGTCTGTGAAGCTGGGATCATGTACCCCTGCCTGTTGAACTAGGTGCTCAGGTAGGATTTCCTTCACCAAGTTGTCAGACCCCACTGAAGAGGACAGGAACGCTGGTACAGCAATTTGTGTTGCTGTGCGCACGCCAAGGCCCCCGAGTCTGACAGGAAGGGAGGCCTGTTTCCACTGCGAGTTGCTGAGGGAAAGATTGAGGGCTTTTTCTAGTGTTGATTTCAGCAAGCTGTCGTACTCTTCTAATTTAATATTGTTGAAAGATGGCGAACATCTTAGAAAGTAGGTCAGCCTGGGGAGGGACAAGCATCTGGTGATGAGGTAAAGTGCATCATGAGCATCGATGTCTTCAATCCTCTCGTTCATTCTCTTCAGGTCAGTGATCTTCTTACCAAGGACCTCGTCGATGGCATTCCTTCCAAGAGGAGCACCTAGGAGTGTGCTGTCCTCAGGGTTGGTGTATGAATGTCAGGCAAAACAACCTTTATTTGCTCTATTATGTGCTGGTTGGTGGAGGTTATTTCGCACTTGGAAGGGTTCAGGGTGAGTCCTAGACTTGCTCCTTGCTCCTGAATTATTCTTATGTCGTCCAAGAGTGCGTCTGGGGAGCCGGCTAGAGTACCATCGTCTAAGAACCAAATGTTGAGCTCACTGGACAGGTTATCGGTGACTTCCTTGATGACTAAGCAGAAAAGAAAAGGAGCAAGGGGGTCACCCTGTTGGACACCTTCTTGTGATTCGATTTCATGTTCCCCAAAGAGCAGAGTTAGATTCTTGCTGTAGCATGAGTTTACAAACGGGTAGAGGGAAGGAAAAAGGCGATGAACCGCATTGAGTACTGCATCCCTTCTAACCAGATTGAAGGCATTTTTGAAGTCCAGCTTTATCAGAGCTTTTTCATCCGTAATGTTGGCAATGTAAGCTCTAGCTGCATGAGCCGCTGCCTCACACCCTTGGGGAATGCCAAACCCAAGCTGTTTTGGCTTCAGCATGTCGGCTGCTGCCTGACTAACTGCTTTAGCAGCAGCCTTAGCGACGAGACGCCGGAGTGAATTGCCCACAGCTATCGGTCTGATTCCTCCATCTTTTTTCCTCAGGGCACAGAGGGTAGCGCCAAAAAAGAGAGGCCGTATGGTCTCTGGTATGTTGCCAGCTAGACATGTGTTGGCGAATCTTGTTAGTTCCACCAGGAGGCCCTGTGCAATGTCTCCCAGTGCAGGGTTGAGCATTTGTTTGATGTGGTTGGGTCTTAGTCCTGTGAACCCACCTGCTGATCCTGGTGGGAAGGATAAAGCTGCTTTATGCACCATGGATTCGAGCACACACAGGGGTTCTGCTCTGGTGACACCGACTAGGGGAACACCGTCGTCACGAGGAGCTCTGGGTGGGTGTTTTTCCCTCAGGGCTTGTGCTGTATCGGCATCCCTGGTGGCAACTGTGTCTTCACTGGTGATGACTCTGATTGCCCCTATTGTGTTGCCTTCTTCTATTTTCTTGCTGACTGTTGCTCTCATTTTGGATGCCTCGGTTCTGCTGTTGATACCTTTCCTGCGGTGAGTGTTTTTGGCACGGGTGGGGAGGGGTGCCTGGTTGTCCTCTCTAGGAAAACTATTTATAGCCATAATGACTGAGGAAGCTAGAGATTTGTCTCTCCTTGCAGGGACAGCTAGACATATGTTTCCAAATAGGAGAAGGTTGCGCCATGCTTGGATGGTTCCGGGGGAGTCTTTGACCTTTTTCAAGAGGCTGGATAGTTTGGCTGCTGCCTGGGGCCGGGCAGCTTTGGGGATGTGCTGCAGGGTTCCAACCGATGTTGCTTTGATGGCTTCTAGTAGATTCTCAGTCGATATGAAGCTGTTGGAGGTGTTTTCCCTGACTGCTGGAGTGGGGCCTTGATTGATACCCTCTTTGGGAGGGCGCCACATACCCGGACAATTGGTTCCGTTGTGAGCATGCTTGCGCACATCTCCGTTACCCTTGAGTTTCCACACCTTGTCACACACTTGGCATGTGCCATACCTGTCGTCGCTTGATGGCTCCTCTTGGCTGAGAGAAGCCTGGCTGTCAGTCGTGACCTGCGACATCGGCGGGCGCTGGGCGGACGCTGGGCGGGCGGAGAGTGGGCGCTGGGCGGGTGCAGAGTGGGCGCTGGGCGGCCGCTGGGTGGGCGTTGGGCGGGCGCTGGGCGGCCGCTGGGTGGGTGCTGGGCGGCCGCTGGGTGGGCGCTGGGTGGGTGCTGGGCGGCCGCTGGGTGGGCGCTGGGTGGGTGCTGGGCGGCCGCTGGGTGGGCGCTGGGTGGGTGCTGGGACCCATATATATATATATATATATATATATATATATATATATATATATATATATATATATATATATATATATATATATATATATATATATATATATATATGTGTCAATGTCAGACCACAGAGGAAAAATGAAACAGGAATTTCCTTAAGTACTTTCGTATATTAATACATCTTCACTCCTTCTGAAGATGTATTAATATACGAAAGTACTTAAGGAAATTCCTGTTTCATTTTTCCTCCGTGGTCTGACATTGTCACATTTTTAATCACGTGTTTATTTTCGTGATATACACACACACACACACACACACACACACACACACATATATATATATATATATATATATATATATATATATATATATATATATATATATATATATATATATATATGTATATGTATATATGTATATATATATATATATATATATATATATATATATATATATATATATATATATATATATATATATATATATATATATATATATATATGCGAACAAGCCGGAATGGTCCCCATGACTATATGCGAATGAAAACTCACACCCCAGAAGTGACTCGAACCCATACACCCAGGTGCAACGCAACTGGTATGTACAGGGACGCCTTAAACCGCTTGACCATCACGACCGGACAAGGTGATGCTCCTTTATGATAGACGCAGCTTGTGAAGGAAAGACCTTAACGCTGATGTGTGGAAACACAACAACACGTTTTGAGACGTTTGACATTTTGTAGTGTAACGTCCGTGAGACGGCCAGCAAGAGGTTGCCGTGTCCCCCGGGCGCGCTTAAATACCCACGCGTGATGCGCGCGCAATCATGGATGGTTAGTCACAGAAATGGTATTACATTTTCTTCTTGTCCCCAGAAACATCGCCGTTTGCTTTGCATACAGCATCTATTTTTCTTTAATTGTTTATATCTGCTGTCTCACCTTCTTTATAAAATGGCATCATTCTTGCTTTTTTAAGGATATCAGGAAATGTAAGGCACTCCATAGATGTGTTGACTCCTTCCTAGTGTTGCCTAGCCCAGCCCAGCCTAGACAAGGAAGGCTGGGCATCCTAGCCTCACGCAGCTTAGCCCCCACCTACCTTGAGGTTACCTTGAGGTGCTTCCGGGGCTTAGCGTCCCCGCGGCCCGGTCATCGACCAGGCCTCCCGGTTGCTGGACTGATCAACCAGGCTGTTGGACGTGGCTGCTCGCAGCCTGACGTATGAGTCACAGCCTGGTTGATCAGGTATCCTTTGGAGGTGCTTATCCAGTTCTCTCTTGAACACTGTGAGAGGTTTGCCAGTTTTGCCCCGTATGTGTAGCGTTAGCGTGTTGAACAGTCTCGGGCCCCTGATGTTGATAGAGTTCTCTCTCAGAGTACCAGTTGCACCTCTGCTTTTCAACGGGGGTATTCTGCACATCCTGCCATGTCTTCTGGTCTCATGTGATGTTATTTCTGTGTGCAGGTTTGGGACCAGCCGCTCTAATATTTTCCACGTGTAAATCATTATGTATCTCTCCTGCCTGCGCTCAAGAGAGTACAGATTTAGGCTCTTTAGTCGGTTCCAATAGTTTAGATGTTTTACCGAGTGGATTCTAGCAGTAAAGGATCTCTGCACGCTCTCCAGGTCAGCAATTTCTCCAGCTTTGAAGGGGGTTGTCATTGTGCAGCAGTACTCCACTCTAGAGAGCACAAGCGTTTTGAAAAGTATCATCATCGGTATAGCATCTCTAGTGTGAAAAATTCTTGTTATCCAACCTGTCATTTTTCGTGCAGTTGTGACGGCCACTTTATTGTGTTCTTTAAAGGTAAGGTCTTCCGACATGAGTACACCCAAATCCTTTACATTGCCTTTTCGTGTTATGTTATGATTTGTCTGAGTTTTGTACGTGGTTTCCGTTTTTATATTTTCATTTTTTCCATAGCGCATGAGCTGGAACTTATCTTCGTTAAACACCATATTATTTTCTGTAGCCCATATAAAAACCTGATCAACATCTGACTGGAGGTTTGCCGTGTCCTCTATGTTGCCTACTCTCATGAAGATCCTGGTGTCATCTGCAAAGGATGATACAGTGATATAGGTTGTGTTCTTGTCTATGTCCGATATGAGGATGAGAAAAAGTACTGGAGCAAGCACAGTACCCTGAGGGACTGAGCTCTTAACGGATGATGGGCACCTATCATAGTACATGTAGCATCCCAGTCCATCCTAAGTGATCATTACCTTACTGGCTGTGTTTTCTCTTCAGCCCTGAATGTAATGTGGTGGAACATAAGCAGATACATATCAGGTCTTAGAGAATCTGTACTTCATACATTTTTAATAATGTCTCACAAATATTAAAATAATTAAAAAAAATGTATAATAACTTCATATTATTCTTGCAATTTATTTTTGCATTTTTTTTATACAAAATTTACATTTTAAAAGATTACCTCTATTTTTAGATTGATGACTTGAAGACTACAGTGCCATCCACAGCAAATCATGTTCTTAAAATATCTCCTAGCAATGACGAGACCAATTTTCACAGAGATCAAATTTTCGCTAAGCAGTAGTCACAGGTAAATATATATTATATATATAATATTATATATATAAAATTAACTACTTCATTGCTCAAAGCACCTTTAGGCATTCTGAGAGTTGTGCTATTTTATTAATTAATTAATTAGGCTATATTTTAATGTTTTGTAATGTTTTCATTACTTTTTTTGTTTTGAAATATAAATTGTTGAGTTTTGAAACATTTTGACATTAACTATACCTGAATATTTATAAACAAAAAAATACCAGAACTATGTCCTTGACAATTGCACTAAGAAGTCTTTGCCAAAATCAGGTGCTCAGTGCAGTAGTTAAAAACTTAAAAGGGGTACCACCTCTGGTGCAAGATTAGATACCCATAGCCTCAGAGAAGAAAATAAAGAGTACTCAGAGAAGGCCTTGAATAATAGGCAGGCTGTTTGTGTGTGTTTTGACGGTAAGCTTGCTGACACCATATGTAATTACCTAAGTGTAGTTACAGGATTAGAGCTACGCTCGTGGTGTCCCGTCTACCCAGCACTCTTTGTCACATAATGCTTTGAAACTACTGACGGTCTTGGCCGCCACCACCTTCTCACTTAACTTGTTCCAACCGTGTACCACTCTGTATGCGAAAGGAAATTTTTGTATATTTCTTTGGCATCTTTGTTTAGTTAGTTTAAATCTATGACCTTTTGTTCTTGAAGTTCCAGGTCTCGGGAAATCTTCCCTATCGATTTTATCAATTCCTGTTACTATTTTGTACATAGTGATCATATCACCTCTTTTTGTTGTCTTCTAGTTTTGGCATATTTAATGCCTCTGACCTCTCCACGTAGCTCTTGCCCTTTAATTCTGGGAGCCACTTAGTAGCATGTCTTTGCACCTTTTCCAGTTTCTTGATGTGCTTCTTAAGATATGGGCACCACACAACCGCTGCATATTCTAGCCTTGGCCGAACAAAACTCGTGAACAATTTCTTTAGTATTTCGCCATCCATGTATTTAAACGAAATTCTGAAGTTAGAAAGCGTGGCATAGGCTCCTCACACAACGTTCTTTATGTGGTCCTCAAGTGATAGTTTTCTATCTAGAATCAACCCTAGACCTCTTTCTTTATCAGAATTATATAAAGATTTCTCACATAATTTATAGGTTGTGTGGGATCTATGTTCTATTCCACATTCCATAACATGGCATTTATTCACATTAAATTCCATTTGCCAAGTGGTGCTCCATATACTTATTTTGTCCAGGTCTTCTTGAAGGGCATGACAATCATCTGAATTTCTTATCCATCCCATTATCTTAGCATCATCAGCAAACATGTTTATATAATTCTGTATTCCAACTGTCAGATCATTTATGTAGACAATGAACATTTCTGGTGCATGTACTGTGGTACTCCACTTGTGACACTTCTCCAGTCCGATTGCTTCTGATTACTGCCCTCATTTTTCTATCAGTCAGAAAATTTTTCATCCATGTTAGAAGCTTACCTGTCACCCCTCCAAAATTTTCTAGTTTCCAGAACAACCTCTTATGTGGAACTGTGTCGAAAGCCTTTTTTATGTCTAGATAGATGCAGTCAACCCAACTACCTTTTTCCTTTAAAATCTCTGTGGCTCAATCATAGAAACTGAGTAAATTCGATACACAGGATCTTCCAGATCGAAAACAATACTGTCTGTGTGATATTATATAATTTCTCTCCAGGTGTTCTACCCATTTAGTTTTTATTATTTTTTTTCAATCTTTTCACTGTTACACTTGTCAATGATTCAGGTCTATAATTGAGGGGGGGGGGGTCTTCCCTGTTGCCACTTTTGTAGATTGGAACTATGTTAGCCTTTTTCCACATGTTTGCTATGACTCCTGTACACAGGGATGCCTGAAAGATCAGGTGAAGTGGAAGGCTGAGCTCAGATGCACATTCTCTCAGAACCCATGGTGAAACTCCATCTGGACCAACTGCTTTGTTCTTACTTAGCTCCTTTAGCATATTTTCCACTTCATCTCTAGACACCTCTATACGCTCTATGATGTTCTCAGAAATTCTTATTGTGTCTGGTTCTCTTAAGATTTCGTTTTGTATAAACACACTTTAGAACTTTTCGTTTAATGTTTCACACATTTCATTATCATTTTCTGTGAATCTGTTTCCTATTTTCAACCTCTGGATATTATCCTTTACCTGCAATTTGTTGTTTATGAATTTGTAGAATAGGCCCAGTTCTGTTTTACATTTATCCATTATCCCTTTTTAAAAATTTCTTTCTGCCTCTCCCCTTACTGCTGTATAGTTGTTTCTCGCATCTTTGTATCGCTGGTATGTTTGGGGGTTTGGCTTCTTCCTATATTGATACCTGCTTGATGGGGTTCTGCTCTTCTACTCCCCAAGCCCGGCCCGAGGCCAGGCTCGACTTGTGAGAGTTTGGTCCACCAGGCTGTTGCTTGGAGCGGCCCGCAGGACCACATACCCACCACAGCCCGGCTGATCCGGAACTTCTCTTAGAAAACAGTCCAGTTTTCTCTTGAAGATGTCCACGGATTATGTGCAAAGTTCTTAGTGCTAAGGTTCCTAATGAATCGATTTGTCATAAAGCCATAACGTTTGGAGTTATAAATATTTTGCATATAAATTTGGCACATATTTGGATGGCCCCCATTCAAAAAATGTTTTACAGTAAACTATACTCTTGAACAATATTTTTCTCACTGGCAATTGAAAGTTATATGCCATTCTGAGACCATAATGAATAAAATAACAATTGGTGACATAAAATATTTAGAGCAATTTTAATTTTTTGTAACTTTTTTCCATTCATGTTGTGATGTTGATTTAAAAGGAAATGTTGGAGCATTTGCCACGAGGATTATGCACACAAAAAATTGAGTGTGTATGATGAAGTTTCGGTGCCCAATCACTGGGCCCCTTAAGAGGTAGTTATGGTTTATAGTATCAAAGGCTTTCCTCAAGTCAATGAATAGGCCAATTGAGAACTCATTTTTGTCAAGGGCAGTGTAGATTATATCAAGCAAGAGTGTTGGTGGGTGTTGCAAGAGCAGGGCAGCACTCTTATATATCATAGACATTATTTCATTAATGTTCCAAGCTTTGATTTTAAGTAATTGAATTATGGATATAATGTCTGTCGGGCTGACTGGTAAAAGGAGTAGTGTTAGCTATCTGTGAGATATGTAGTAACATGTGTCTGGGTCTTTGGAATTTTTCTGCCAAGGTTTGCACAAATTCATGAAAAGAAGCTATTGAAATCAGTTGCAATATCTAAGTCTGTTGCAAGTGTGTATCCATCTTTGGAGAGTTTTATCTATTTGGTATGTGATTGTTGTTTAGACCATAGGATGTTAGACATGGGTGATGGTAGAGATGTAATGTTCATATTTCCTTTTGCTTCTTTAAATCCATTCTCATAAAAGGAAGCTTTGGCTCTTTGTATTATATTGGTAATCATTGATGAGTATCTCTTAACTTCTTGTTTTGTAACTAGGCAAATTCTATTTTCATTTTTTTCATATTCGTGTTTCTTGTTACAGTAATTGTTTTATTAACACTTTGGCACACCGTACAGTATGCCACTTGTGGGCCAGGGGTTGTTTAATCTTTTGGCAGTTAGGAGGAGAGGACTCAAGATGGCTCAAAATGCACAGAATACTCTCACAAATTTATATCAATGTAATATTTTGGAATCTTATAAAACAAAAATTGTATGACTAAAAATTCTCCTTCTTTCCCATCAACAGGTCTTCCTCACTGGGCTTGCTCGGCTTTTGTGTTACTGTGAGGGTGCCATCATCGTTTACCCTTCAAGACTGACTCATGCTGGCATTGCATTTGTGAACTTCCCTTCACAGTAAACAGTCCTTCTCCTTATGGTGATTGTCCAGGGCAAGCAGGGTGTGACTGCCATCTTGGAGAAGCAGGGTCTTTTAATATGAAAAATCTTCCGTCTTCTGTACTTACACCAGCTTGTGCCAGCCTTGCATTCTTGTTACTTTATGGCCCTTGGGCCTTTTTTATTTATTTTACCTAATAATTTTTTTTTATTAATGCCCGTGTTTCACAAGAGATCCTTAACATTTTAAGCACCAATTGTATTGACTAATGTACGTCTTGTAACCATTAAGACATAGATAGACAAGACATAGATAAATGAGTGAATAATACTGAGTGACTAGGTTAGGGCGAGGAACATAGTACAGTGTCTGACTTTGGAAGAATGCCTACTGTTTTAGAAACATTATTGCTATGATCATAATCGTATGGGTTAAAAAGCATTTGTTGTCACTCCTACATTGTGGCTTGTTGAGCTTGAAACCTTTGCTCCTTGTTCGTGTTACATCTCACCTTTTGAAGAAATTGTATGAATCAATATCCTCCAAATTGTTCAGTATTTTAAAGGTTTCGCTCTATTACTCTCTCATTTGCATATATCTAAGCATATAGATTAGATATAGATTTAGATTAGATTTTTTATTCAGGTAAAGGTACATACATTGCAGATAAGTTACAAAGGGAAAGACAATGGCTAGATTTCACTAGCTCTATTGGAAGAGAAACGTCTGCAAGACAAGTGTGGGCAAAAATTCAGGTAACTAAGGGGAGCAGAGCCCGGCCTGCGGCTCACAACGACCCCCCAGGGTAAGGCTGAAGAACTAATTCACAAGTGGAGTGATGCAGCATCATCCTCCTCCCTCCCTGCAGAAGTAAGCAGGGAACAGCTCCTCCGACATAATGACAGAAGGATTAGGATAACAAGAGCACAATCTAGTGATGACGAGTATGGGGAACCAATTACAGCCAAGGAAGTAAAGAGGGCTATGAAAAAGGGTAAATGTACAGCACCTGGTGAAGATGGCGTCACCTACGACATACTCAATGCACTGTGTGAAGTGTCTGGCAATCCACTACTCCACCTGTTTAACAAGTCATTCCTATGTGGAGTGTTGCCCACACAATGGAAACATGCAATAATGGTCCCAATACCGAAACCCAATGACCCTGGCAATTACAGACCTATCAGTCTCATGTAATGCATTTAGAAGATGCTTGAAAGGATCATCCTAAACCGACTATTGCAAGGGAGTAATTACTACATCTACATTACAATCCTCCCATGGTGGTGTGAATTTTCTCTTGGGCACAGCAATACACTCTGTAATAACATCATACTTTATAACATTAGAACATTAGTTATTCATATATGCTCTCTTCTTCATCATACACTTCATTACTTCCCACCTTTTGAACCGAGAGGATTAATTCATTAGCTCCCCCACCTCTCATTAATCTAATGGCAGAGGCTACATTTATCTCTGCAATTCTATCCCAAATACTCTGCAGATTCAACTCCATCCTCATTATCTCAATCATAGCATTTCTTGGGCATCCTAAGATAATTCTCATGGCTTTAATAATCTCCCTTCAACACCAAGACCAGCAAATTCATATAATAACCTCTTTGTTGGCTTTATCAAAAGCTCCTTGTAAATCAATAAAAAGAATCATGAGAAACTCCTTTTTAGAAAATCGCTGGACCATGGAATAGTTCCCCTAGTAATAGTTGAAGGTGATGTAGTGATCGAGTAATCCTTATACTCCATTATCTCATCATCTTAATGGCATAACTAATTACACAAGCATTAATCCTATCCCTATTTACAGGTAACGGTTTTCCACCCTTCTATATATTACTGTGAGGTGTAGTCACCGTACATAAGCAAGCGACTTGAGAATATCACATTACGGGCTATTCATGCCCGTGCCACCTCTTGGGTGGCTTAATCTTTATAAATAAATCAGAATAGCACACACCTAATGAAAAGGCAGACTCACTAGCAAAAACTGCCAATGCTCTACCTGTTGTACAGGTTCAAATACCTCCAAGTTTCTTACAGATAATGGAGCAAATCAAGAAGAAAATATTCTCAACTATCAAAGGTCGCCACAGAGCCAAAGTAGCGGAAGGAAGATCCACTGCGATATGGTACGAACAAGCCACTGGTTACTCCTCTTTCAAGCCTGGCAAAAAGATATCCAGAGACATTGCAGTAGCCATACACAGACTCAGACTTGGTTACAAGTGCTGCTGGGAGGTAATGAACCCAATAGTTAAAGAGTGTTACATATGTGAAACTGGAGCAGAGGCGCCACTGTTACACTACTTACTGGAATGTGAAGCTACTGAACCCCTGCGCATCAAACTCAACCCTAATCCAACGACAACAGCTGCATTAGATGCACATTCCACCGCGACTACAATGATTAGAAAAGCTGTTGAGGAATGGGACTCATTAGTGAGCATTCTGCATCTACATCCACCACCAAGATAAAGTTAATAAAACAGGATTAAAACCAGTGCACTAAAACAGAAGCGATAAATAAACAGGAAAAAAAGAGAAATCCCCTTCCTCCATTTTAAACTTAGACCCAAATATCACAGGAAAAAGGTTATCATGTATAACCAAACTCAATTACGGGCTCACCATAGCTCGTGCTACATGGACACTTCGTCCTGAGTAGCTAAATCTTTAACAACAACAACAACAGCACATACCATTTGGTCACCATTTGGTACGGGAGCCATCTCCCGTCACGCAGGGTGCAGTTGTGCCTCCACAGATCTCCAGTATCATCTTTTGATACTGGTAATGGCTCAAAAGGGCCACCACTTACGGGGTATTCATGCCCGTGTCACCTCTTGGGTGGCTTAATCTTCATCAATCAATCGAATAGGACACAGTACAATCTCCAGTCAAGAATGTAGCACTCGGCGTGTACAGTTCTAATCGACCCAAGACGCTACAGCTTCGACACAGAGCAGACAGCAGACTACGACCGTTGTTCAGGTCCATGTAAACTACATCTACCCGAAGTCCTTCGTCTGAATAGCCAGTTACCAGTTACAGGAGATACTTTTTCACCCAGAGAGTTATTAACTCATGGAACCGCCTACCCACCGAAGCGGTACGTGGCAAAACGGTGCTGATTTTCAAAATATACCTGGAAAAGATCATTCCTGGGGGGTACCTTCGTTAAAGTAAAACGGTATACAGAAATAACAAAGAAAATAGATATGAATACTATTACTTTCGATGTTAGTAGTAGTTGTGCAAGTGAGGAGAAAGAAAAAATATTACGGAGTTGGAAGGAAGTTTCGAAGGTACTCTCGTATCTCATGGAATGTGACGGACAGGGCAAAGGTAGTTTTATTATTAATCATGGATGAAAGTAGATTGATAATATTATCTTGGAACGTTAATGGATTAAAAACTAGAGCGGTGGATGTACACTATTATACTCTTAGAGAGAATATTAACATAGTAGCACTCTAGGAAACTGGGGATAGGGATGGTAACATTCTGAACATGAAGATGAACATGTTGAACATGAAGATGTTCAACTGCTGGGCGAGCCCTCTCCTACTCATCTGAGGGGAGGGAGATTAGATTATGCTTGTTTGATAAATGCTGAGGGCATAGAGGAGAATTGTCTTACTGTGGATGAAATGCTAAGGGATAATTTTGCATTACAAATACAGCTTAAACTAGATAAAAAGCATGCCTGCCTTCAGAGGAAAAGGTTAAAGTTTAATGAGGGAGAATTAAGGGGTCTTGTTGGCCATATTAAGTCTTGGTATGATACTTATAAGCCAGTTTTGGCAGAAGCATTTTATTAAGATTTAATTAAGGAGGTAGATGTATTTAATGCAACATTGAACCGGAAAACATCTGGTATAGAAAAGCATCCCCCAGAAAAGTGTGGGGAGAAGAGAAAGGAAATTAGGAGCAATTAAGTATTGGCAGGAGTTTGCAGAGAAAGTTAGGAGTAACATAAACTTGAAGGAAATCTGGCAAGACATAAATGAAATAAGGGGTAAAAAGCATAATTTTGTTGCACATCCTGACCCGTAAGGAATTGCAAAAGGTCTCGTAAATAAATGGGCGGAAGCTGCCAAACTTAGTTCATTTAATTACCCGCTGTAACGAGAGAGTCGTTAGATTCTTGGAAAGATCTAAGAAAGGATTTTATACTTACAGCAGGTAACAGTGGTGATGTCACTTGCACAGGTATTACCAGAGAAGAACTAATAACGGCGATTAAAGTTGGGAAATCTACCGCCCCTGGGGAGGATGGAGTAACTTATGAAATACTTAATGAACTTGCCATTATGACGAAAAGCCCGCTGTTAGACCTCTTTAATATTAGTTATAAAGAGGGCAGAATTCCCAGTAAACGAAAAAAACTATGATCATCCTTATCCCTAAAGCCAATGGAGAGTACAGACCTGTGTCTTTAACCTCCTGTTTTTGTAAAATGATGGAGAGGATCATTTTAAATAAACTTTTGTATATAATAGGTGATCAGCTGTCTAGAAATTTGTTCGGATTCCTCAGAGGAAAAAGTACCTCTGACTATTATTAAATGTCTAGCTAATGGTAATGATTATTATAGAATTTTTATTGATTTACAAGGAGCTTTTGATAAAGCCAACAAAGAGGTTATTTTATATGAATTAGCTGGTCTTGGTGTTGAAGGGAGATTATTGCGCTGGATAGGGGATTATCTTCAGGAAAGGAAGGCTCAGGTGTGGTATCAAGGTTGTATGGTTCAAGGTTCAAGGTATCAAGGTCAAGAACTCGGCACACCTCAGGGAGGAGTGTTGAGTCCCACCCTGTTTAATGTACTAATGAATAAGATAGCATCTGAGAAATACTCAAATTGGGTAACTCCAATCATATATGCCGATGATATTTTGTTTCAGGGCAAAGATATTTCAAAGGTTCAAACAGTGTTGGACAATTTCGGAAACCTGTGTGACCACATGGGACTGGTGGTTAATGAAGACAAAACTAAAGTTTGAATGTAGAAGTCGGAGGCCCATTATATTGGAAATAAACGGTAAAAATATAGAGAGTTAATATATATAAATATTTAGGCATATATGTTGGATATACCCATGAGAGTTTGGAAACGGAGATGAACAGACTGTTGGGTCAATGTCGGAAGAGATTACAACCTCTGAAGGCCTTGGCATGCTGTGGAAAGGAGTGGGAGTCCCTGTGCTACGAATGATGTACTTGAGTACTGTAAGATTTCTTATTGATTATGCTGCACCTGTCATTTCTTGTTTTGGTAAAGGTAGGATGGGCAAGTTGGAGAAGATACAAAATGAAGCCATGAGAATTATCTTAGGATGCCCAAGAAATGCTATGATTGAGATAATGAGGATGGAGTTGAATCTGCAGAGTATTTGGGATAGAATTGCAGAGATAAATGTAGCCTCTGCCATTAGATTAATGAGAGGTGGGGGAGCTAATGAATTAATCCTCTCGGTTCAAAAGGTGGGAAGTAATGAACAGTGTATGATGAAGAAGAGAGCATATATGAATAACTTATGTTCTAATGTTATAAAGTATGATGTTATTACAGAGTGTATTGCTGTGCCCAAGAGAAAATTCACACCACCATGGGAGGATTGTAATGTAGATGTAGTAATTACTCCCTTGCAATAGTCGGTTTAGGATGATCCTTTCAAGCATCTTCCAAATGCATTACATGAGACTGATAGGTCTGTAATTGCCAGGGTCATTGGGTTTCGGTATTGGGACCATTATTGCATGTTTCCATTGTGTGGGCAACACTCCACATAGGAATGACTTGTTAAACAGGTGGAGTAGTGGATTGCCAGACACTTCACACAGTGCATTGAGTATGTCGTAGGTGACGCCATCTTCACCAGGTGCTGTACTTTTACCCTTTTTCATAGCCCCTTTACTTCCTTGGCTGTAATTGGTTCCCCATACTCGTCATCACTAGATTGTGCTCTTGTTATCCTAATCCTTCTGTCATTATGTCGGAGGAGCTGTTCCCTGCTTACTTCTGCAGGGAGGGAGGAGGATGATGCTGCATCACTCCACTTGTGAATTAGTTCTTCAGCCTTACCCTGGGGGGTCGTTGTGAGCCGCAGGCCGGGCTCTGCTCCCCTTAGCTACCTGAATTTTTGCCCACACTTGTCTTGCAGACGTTTCTCTTCCAATAGAGCTAGTGAACTCTAGCCATTGTCTTTCCCTTTGTAACTCATCTGCAATGTATGTACCTTTACCTGAATAAAAAATCTAATCTAAATCTATATCTAATCTATATGCTTAGATATATGCAAATGAGAGAGTAATAGAGCGAAACCTTTAAAATACTGAACAATTTGGAGGATATTGATTCATACAATTTCTTCAAAAGGTGAGATGTAACACGAACAAGGAGCAAAGGTTTCAAGCTCAACAAGCCACAATGTAGGAGTGACAACAAATGCTTTTTAACCCATACGATTATGATCATAGCAATAAGGTTTCTAAAACAGTAGGCATTCTTCCAAAGTCAGACACTGTACTATGTTCCTCGCCCTAACCTAGTCACTCAGTATTATTCACTCATTTATCTATGTCTTGTCTATCTATGTCTTAAAGGTTACAAGACGTACATTAGTCAATACAATTGGTGCTTAAAATGTTAAGGATCTCTTGTGAAACACGGGCATTAATAAAAAAATTTATTAGGTAAAATAAATAAAAAAGGCCCAAGGGCCATGAAGTAACAAGAATGCAAGGCTGGCACAAGCTGGCGTAAGTACAGAAGACGGAAGATTCTTCATATTAAAAGACCCTGCTTCTCCAAGATGGCAGTCACACCCTGCTTGCCCTGGACAATCACCATATGGAGAAGGACTGTTTACTGTGAAGGGAAGTCCACAAATGCAATGCCAGCATGAGTCAGTCTTGAAGGGTAAACGATGATGGCACCCTCAGAGTAACACAAAAGCCGAGCAAGCCCAGTGAGGAAGACCTGTTGATGGGAAAGAAGGAGAATTTTTAGTCATACAATTTTTGTTTTATAAGATTCCAAAATATTACATTGATATAAATTTGTGAGAGTATTCTGAGCATTTTGAGCCATCTTGAGTCCTCTCCTCACTAACTGCCAAAAGATTAAACAACCCCTGGCCCACAAGTGGCATACTGTACGGTGCGCCAAAGTGTTAATAAAACAATTACTGTAACAAGAAACACGAATATGAAAAAAATGAAAATAGAATTTGCCTAGTTACAAAACAAGAAGTTAAGAGATACTCATCAATGATTACCAATATAATACAAAGAGCCAAAGCTTCCTTTTATGAGAATGGATTTAAAGAAGCAAAAGGAAATATGAACATTACATCTCTACCATCACCCATGTCTAACATCCTAGGGTCTAAACAACAATCACATACCAAGCAGATAAAACTCTCCAAAGATGGATACACACTTGCAACAGACTTAGATATTGCAACTGATTTCAATAGCTTCTTTTCATGAATTTGTGCAAACCTTGGCAGAAAAATTCCAAAGACCCAGACACATGTTACTACATATCTCACAGATAGCTAACACTACTCCTTTTACCAGTCAGCCCGACAGACATTATATCCATAATTCAATTACTTAAAATCAAAGCTTGGAACATTAATGAAATAATGTCTATGATATATAAGAGTGCTGCCCTGCTCTTGCAACACCCACCAACACTCTTGCTTGATATAATCTACACTGCCCTTGACAAAAATGAGTTCTCAATTGGCCTATTCATTGACTTGAGGAAAGCCTTTGATACTATAAACCATAACTACCTCTTAAGGGGCCCAGTGATTGGGCACCAAAACTACATCATACACACTCAATTTTTTGTGTGCATAGTCCTCGTGGCAAATGTTCCAACATTTCCTTTTAAATCAACATCACAACATGAATGGAAAAAAGTTACAAAAAAATAAAATTGCTCTAAATATTTTATGTCACCAATTGTTATTTTATTCATTATGGTCTCAGAATGGCATATAACTTTCAATTGCCAGTGAGAAAAATATTGTTCAAGAGTATAGTTTACTGTAAAACATTTTTTGAATGGGGGCCATCCAAATATGTGCCAAATTTATATGCAAAATATTTATAACTCCAAACGTTATGGCTTTATGACAAATCGATTCATTAGGAACCTTAGCACTAAGAACTTTGCACATAATCCGTGGACATCTTCAAGAGAAAACTGGACTGTTTTCTAAGAGAAGTTCCGGATCAGCCGGGCTGTGGTGGGTATGTGGCCCTGCGGGCCGCTCCAAGCAACAGCCTGGTGGACCAAACTCTCACAAGTCGAGCCTGGCCTCGGGCCGGGCTTGGGGAGTAGAAGAGCAGAACCCCATCAAGCAGGTATCAATATAGGAAGAAGCCAAACCCCCAAACATACCAGCGATACAAAGATGCGAGAAACAACTATACAGCAGTAAGGGGAGAGGCAGAAAGAAATTTTTAAAAAGGGATAATGGATAAATGTAAAACAGAACTGGGCCTATTCTACAAATTCATAAACAACAAATTGCAGGTAAAGGATAATATCCAGAGGTTGAAAATAGGAAACAGATTCACAGAAAATGATAATGAAATGTGTGAAACATTAAACGAAAAGTTCCAAAGTGTGTTTATACAAAACGAAATCTTAAGAGAACCAGACACAATAAGAATTTCTGAGAACATCATAGAGCGTATAGAGGTGTCTAGAGATGAAGTGGAAAATATGCTAAAGGAGCTAAGTAAGAACAAAGCAGTTGGTCCAGATGGAGTTTCACCATGGGTTCTGAGAGAATGTGCATCTGAGCTCAGCCTTCCACTTCACCTGATCTTTCAGGCATCCCTGTGTACAGGAGTCATAGCAAACATGTGGAAAAAGGCTAACATAGTTCCAATCTACAAAAGTGGCAACAGGGAAGACCCCCCCCCCCTCAATTATAGACCTGAATCATTGACAAGTGTAACAGTGAAAAGATTGAAAAAAAATAATAAAAACTAAATGGGTAGAACACCTGGAGAGAAATTATATAATATCACACAGACAGTATTGTTTTCGATCTGGAAGATCCTGTGTATCGAATTTACTCAGTTTCTATGATTGAGCCACAGAGATTTTAAAGGAAAAAGGTAGTTGGGTTGACTGCATCTATCTAGACATAAAAAAGGCTTTCGACACAGTTCCACATAAGAGGTTGTTCTGGAAACTAGAAAATTTTGGAGGGGTGACAGGTAAGCTTCTAACATGGATGAAAAATTTTCTGACTGATAGAAAAATGAGGGCAGTAATCAGAGGCAATCGGACTGGAGAAGTGTCACAAGTGGAGTACCACAGTACATGCACCAGAAATGTTCATTGTCTACATAAATGATCTACCAGTTGGAATACAGAATTATATAAACATGTTTGCTGATGATGCTAAGATAATGGGATGGATAAGAAATTCAGATGATTGTCATGCCCTTCAAGAAGACCTGGACAAAATAAGTATATGGAGCACCACTTGGCAAATGGAATTTAATGTGAATAAATGCCATGTTATGGAATGTGGAATAGAACATAGATCCCACACAACCTATAAATTATGTGAGAAATCTTTATATAATTCTGATAAAGAAAGAGGTCTAGGGTTGATTCTAGATAGAAAACTATCACTTGAGGACCACATAAAGAATGTTGTGTGAGGAGCCTATGCCACGCTTTCTAACTTCAGAATTTCGTTTAAATACATGGATGGCGAAATACTAAAGAAATTGTTCACGAGTTTTGTTCGGCCAAGGCTAGAATATGCAGCGGTTGTGTGGTGCCCATATCTTAAGAAGCACATCAACAAACTGGAAAAGGTGCAAAGACATGCTACTAAGTGGCTCCCAGAATTAAAGGGCAAGAGCTACGTGGAGAGGTCAGAGGCATTAAATATGCCAAAACTAGAAGACAACAAAAAGAGGTGATATGATCACTATGTACAAAATAGTAACAGGAATTGATAAAATCGATAGGGAAGATTCCCGAGACCTGGAACTTCAAGAACAAAAGGTCATAGATTTAAACTAACTAAACAAAGATGCCAAAGAAATATACAAAAATTTCCTTTCGCATACAGAGTGGTACACGGTTGGAACAAGTTAAGTGAGAAGGTGGTGGCGGCCAAGACCGTCAGTAGTTTCAAAGCATTATGTGACAAAGAGTGCTGGGTAGACGGGACACCACGAGCGTAGCTCTAATCCTGTAACTACACTTAGGTAATTACATATGGTGTCAGCAAGCTTACCGTCGAAACACACCACAAACAGCCTGCCTATTATTCAAGGCCTTCTCTGAGTACTCTTTATTTTCTTCTCTGAGGCTATGGGTATCTAATCTTGCACCAGAGGTGGTACCCCTTTTAGTTTTAACTACTGCACTGAGCACCTGATTNTATAAAGAAATTGTTCACGAGTTTTGTTCGGCCAAGGCTAGAATATGCAGCGGTTGTGTGGTGCCCATATCTTAAGAAGCACATCAAGAAACTGGAAAAGGTGCAAAGACATGCTACTAAGTGGCTCCCAGAATTAAAGGGCAAGAGCTACGTGGAGAGGTCAGAGGCATTAAATATGCCAAAACTAGAAGACAACAAAAAGAGGTGATATGATCACTATGTACAAAATAGTAACAGGAATTGATAAAATCGATAGGGAAGATTTCCCGAGACCTGGAACTTCAAGAACAAAAGGTCATAGATTTAAACTAACTAAACAAAGATGCCAAAGAAATCTACAAAAATTTCCTTTCGCATACAGAGTGGTACATGATTGGAACAAGTTAAGTGAGAAGGTGGTGGCGGCCAAGACCGTCAGTAGTTTCAAAGCATTATGTGACAAAGAGTGCTGGGTAGACGGGACACCACGAGCGTAGCTCTAATCCTGTAACTACACTTAGGTAATTACATATGGTGTCAGCAAGCTTACCGTCAAAACACACACAAACAGCCTGCCTATTATTCAAGGCCTTCTCTGAGTACTCTTTATTTTCTTCTCTGAGGCTATGGGTCTCTAATCTTGCACCAGAGGTGGTACCCCTTTTAAGTTTTTAACTACTGCACTGAGCACCTGATTTTGGCAAAGACTTCTTAGTGCAATTGTCAAGGACATAGTTCTGGTATTTTTTTGTTTATAAATATTCAGGTATAGTTAATGTCAAAATGTTTCAAAACTCAACAATTTATATTTCAAAACAAAAAAAGTAATGAAAACATTACAAAACATTAAAATATAGCCTAATTAATTAATTAATAAAATAGCACAACTCTCAGAATGCCTAAAGGTGCTTTGAGCAATGAAGTAGTTAATTTTATATATATATATATTATATATATATAATATATATTTACCTGTGACTACTGCTTAGCGAAAATTTGATCTCTGTGAAAATTGGTCTCGTCATTGCTAGGAGATATTTAAGAACATGATTTGCTGTGGATGGCACTGTAGTCTTCAAGTCATCAATCTAAAAACAAAGGTAATCTTTTAACATGTAAATTTTGTATAAAAAACAAATGGAAAAATAAATTGAAAGAATAATATGAACTTATTATACATTTTATTTTTTAATTATTTAAATATTTGTGAGACATTATTAAAAAATGTATGAAGTACAGATTCTCTAAGACCTGATATGTATCTGCTTATGTTCCACCACATTACATTCAGGGCTGAAGAGAAAACACAGCCAGTAAGGTAATGATCACTTAGGATGGACTGGGATGCTACATGTACTATGATAGGTGCCCATCATCCGTTAAGAGCTCAGTCCCTCAGGGTACTGTGCTTGCTCCAGTACTTTTTCTCATCCTCATATCAGACATAGACAAGAACACAACCTATAGCACTGTATCATCCTTTGCAGATGACACCAGGATCTTCATGAGAGTAGGCAACATAGAGGACACGGCAAACCTCCAGTCAGATGTAGATCAGGTCTTTATATGTGCTACAGAAATAATATGGTGTTTAACGAAGATAAGTTCCAGCTCATGCGCTATGGAAAAAATGAAAATATAAAAACGGAAACCACGTACAAAACTCAGACAAATCATAACATAACACGAAAAGGCAATGTAAAGGATTTGGGTGTACTCATGTCGGAAGACCTTACCTTTAAAGAACACAATAAAGCGGTCTGTAGAATTACCCAAATGTACCCAAATCTACCCAAATGTACCCAAATCCTCCTAGTATTACGTAAGTAGTGAAGAAATATGATATATTTACTTACTGTAATGTTGGTGCTGCACGTAGAACACGATCAAACCTATTTTCATTCTGAAATAATGTAATTTCATATCGAAATTCGAAGTAAAAATGTAACAGGTGACGCCATAGGAAGTCGACGGTCCAAGCGACAAAATTGTGGAGCGACTTATCCAAGATATATGGTCGCCTGGAGAGTGTTTGCTGCCATATCAGCCTCCTGTACACAGTGATCCAGTCGTCGCAATTCTTTGCTTAAATTGTCGCAAATTTAATTAATGATATTTACAAGTAGAATGGGTATTTGTAATAATATCTTTCATAAATAGCCACAAAACATTTAATATTTATTTTTAAATATGTGTCTGTAAGTTAAATCAACTCCATAGGACAATAATTTTGTTATATAGATACTAACGTTATTCGTTAGTATGCGTTCGCTACTTAAACTACCCATGTCCTTTTCGTTCATAGAACACCGAACCCTACACGCTCTCTGATATATTACTTAATTAATAGAGATTCACAAATAAAACTTTTATTTGTATATGTTATCAGAAAGGCAGAGATAAAAGTTTTTGTGAATCCATGACAGAGATTATATCTTATTAGACAGGAAAGATATTCATATTTTAAACAAGGTTTCTTGGCCGAGGCTCTCCCTATCGATGGGATCTATGATCTTTCGAAGATCAATGTTAATTTAATCTAAATATTGTAATAAACGAAGTTTTCTATGCCATAATAAAGACAGAAATATAAGCTGCATGTTAATACTTTAGCATAATCATAACTGAAGTGAAAGTGACGATATATGCCTTTTTATAGTCACGTGATGGCTATCTCAGGGAGTGTGAAGGCCTACAAACAAGTGAATTAATTGTGTAATTCATTTGCATATGTGCAAAGTAACATCAAAGGTCTATATGTCAGCATAAACACAGATGTAGACGATAATGTGACTACATTTCAAGGAAAATATATCTTAAATGAAAGCCAAGATATGGTTAATAAATAGCCAATACCACACCATCGCCGGTGTCCGGACACATGAAAACTTCCATTGCATCAGTGTCCTGCCAGGCGGGCAATACAGGCTTCACAATTCAGAAAAAAATTGTAATTCAGAGAGATGCGTTGATAAACGCAAAATGTTTTATATTTTAAATACAGATATAAACTTTGTTTTCAAACGTTTATTGTAACAATATCTCAAGTATAAGAACCAAGATATATTTTGGATTTAACAATTTCCTGTAAAGTTGCCATGCTACCTTAATTGTATATGATCATCATCATATACAGACAGAAATTAACTTATAAAATGTTGAGGTAAAGATAGACGTATGTCAATTATGACACAGGATCGCTCTTAAGAACTTAATTATAAACCATAATATTATAATTATAATAATTCATTGTGTTGGGGAGCAGGAAGCCACAGTATATTCATACACGATAGGCTTTTATCAAGGTCATCCTTAAGGTCGAATTACTGACCCCGCCTAGAATGCAACCCCACAACAAGCTGACTAACTCCTGAGTACCTATTTACTGGTAGGTGAACAGTCGCATTACGTGAACCCATACTCATTCTGTTACCAGTAGTTTGTGCACCCCATACTCATTCCGTGACCTGTAATTTATTGTGCAACCATACTCATCCCATAGAGTCTACCAGTTGATTTGTGCACCCCATACACCATCAGTGTGACTTGTAATTATTGTGCAACCCATACTTACCCTGTTCAAGTTCAAGTATGTTTTTGAGACTAAAAGCAATAAATACATCTCAAAGGGATATCGTAGCTTAGGCTATTTCTATTCTACCCCCCTTACTCCTAGTATCACCTGTAGTTTATGGCACCTCATACACATACCTGTCAGTCATAGAACATTGTGCAACCTAATCAACTATAGCGCCATCTATGTAAGAAGATATTAAAAATGTTCTTAATATCATTAAAATTGTCAATACGAGAAGC
>WNGS01075288.1:5000-14861 GCA_020271785.1 Procambarus virginalis | reverse complement strand
CTCATACAAAGATTACATGGATGGGTGAAATCTGGATTCCAAATTATAATTATTTAACAGAATTGATAGAAAAACTAGGTCAAATGGGGGAGTAGTCTGTATAAAAGAGGACCTGGTATGCACAGAACTACTAAACTCACCTAATGAGGTGGTATAGGTACTTGAATTAAGGTAGAGAAACTAAACCTAATTATTATTTAATATATAACCGCCAGATACACGGTTGAGGAATTCACAGAGCAGATGCACAAAATAGAGAACATACTTGATGACCTAGCAAACCCGCTCCAGATATTATCTTCCTTGAGATTTCAATTTACCGAGTCTAAGATGGAGAATGGCAAACACAAATATCATAGCAGGGAATGACCGGGAAATAACCAGCCACAGTCAGAGAACTTTTGAGATTCTGTGACAAATTCTCGCTCATCAACAGATTACAGAACCAACTAGGAACGAAAACACACTAGACTTGTTATTCACAAACAATGATGAACTAATCAGAGACATAACAATCTCAGATACTTCATACTCAGACCATAAGCTCATTGAAGTGCGAACTAGCATAAATAACGGTAGTAGATCTAAGAGACCCAACAAGCGAGAAGGAATATTCAATCAATTCAATTTCAACAATAAGAGGATTGACTGGGAAAAAATAAATGTAGACCTTTCAACCATTCAATGGGAGACGGTCTTAAGCGACAAAACTCCCACACAGGGAATAGCTCAACTGACAGCTGAAGCTTACAAGGTCTGCTTGAAGCACGTGCCGGTGAGGAGGGGCAGAAAGAGGAACACTCTAGAAAGAGAACGCAGACGACTGTACAGAGAAGGAAAAAAATTACGGAAATGCTTCGGCAGACACAACTATCACAAGCAAGGAAAATAAGCCTAAGCAGGGAGATCGAAGAAATCGAACAAACGTTGAAGCGATCATATGAGTCTGAGGAAATGGAATTGGAACAGAGAGCTATACAAGAGATAAGGAAAAATCCGAAATATTTTTTCACATACGCTAAATCAAAATCCAAAACCTCGACCAGTATTGGACCGTTAATTACAAATGAAGGTACGTACACAGAGGACAACAAAGAGATTAGTGAAATTCTAAGAAGCCAGTATGAGGCTATGTTTAGCACACCAATTAACAACATGAAAGTTGATGACCCAGACAGCTTCTTTATGAATGACATTCAAGCTGCAGATAATATAACGGATATTACCACAAACTCGGAAGACTTTGAAAGAGAAATTGACAATATGCCCATGCACTCAGCCCCTGGGCCTGACTCATGGAATTCAATATTCATAAAGAAATGTAAAGTACCAGTAGCGAGAGCACTCAGCGTAATATGGAGAAAGAGCCTGGATACAGGGGAGATACCAGCAGCACTTAAATCTGCAGATATAGCTCCGTTGCACAAGGGGGGGAGTAAAGCCTTGGCAAAAAATTATAGGCCAGTTGCACTAACATCACACATAATAAAAGTGTTTGAAAGAGTGATTAGGAATCAAATTTCTAGTTTTATGGAAAACAATGAATTGCACAATCCAGGACAACATGGATTTAGAGCGGGAAGATCCTGTCTGTCACAGTTACTCAACCACTATGACAAAATCACAGAAGCCCTAGAAGAAAAGCAAAATGCAGATGTTGTATACACAGACTTTGCAAAGGCTTTCGACAAATGTGACCATGGGGTGATAGCTCACAAAATGAGGTCAATGGGAATAACTGGAAAAGTAGGACGCTGGATACTCAATTTCCTGTCGAACAGAACACAAAGAGTAACAGTCAATCAGATAAAATCGAGTCCAAGCGATGTTAAAAGCTCTGTACCTCAAGGTACAGTCCTTGCACCGCTACTGTTCCTTATTCTCATATCTGATATAGACAAAAATACACGTCACAGCTTCGTGTCATCCTTCGCAGATGACACAAAAATCAGCATGAAAATTACCTCTGCTGAAGACATTGAAAAACTACAAACAGATGTCAACAAAGTTTTCGATTGGGCAGCAGAAAATAATATGATGTTTAACAGTGATAAATTTCAGGTACTCAGGTACGGCAAAAATGAGGATCTGAAACATAATACAGGGTACAAAACACAATCAAATCTTCCCATAGTAGAAAAACAGCATGTCAAGGATTTGGGAATAATGATGTCCGACGATCTAACGTTTAGGGAGCATAACCAAGCAAATATCGCATCAGCCAGAAAAATGATCGGATGGATTACGAGAACTTTCAAATCCAGGGATCCCATCACAATGGTTGTACTCTTCAAGTCACTTGTGTTGTCCCGTCTCGAATACTGCTCAGTACTCACTTCCCCCTTCAGAGCAGGAGAGATTGCTGAAATAGAGGGAATACAGAGAACATATACGGCACGCATAGACGAGATAAAACACCTAAATTATTGGGATCGTCTCAAAGCTCTCCAAATGTACTCTCTAGAAAGGAGACGAGAGAGATACCAAATAATATACACGTGGAAAATACTGGAGGGCCAGGTCCCAAATCTACACAGTAAAATAACAACGTACTGGAGTGAACGATATGGAAGAAAATGCAAGATTGAACCAGTGAAGAGCAGAGGTGCCATAGGCACAATCAGAGAACACTGTATAAACATCAGAGGTCCGCGGTTGTTCAACGTCCTCCCAGCGACTATAAGAAATATTGCCGGAACAACCGTGGACATCTTCAAGAGAAAACTGGACTGTTTCCTAAGAGAAGTCCCGGATCAGCCGGGCTGTTGTGGGTATGTGGCTCTGCAGGCCGCTCCAAGCAACAGCCTGGTGGATCAAACTCTCACAAGTCGAGCCTGGCCTCGGGCCGGGCTTGGGGAGTAGAAGAACTCCCAGAACCCCATCAACCAGGTTGTGACTCATCGCCTGCATGGGAAGAACTAAGTATAAATAGGAGTAAGGCTGCATGTAAATTAACTTTAAAATAATTTAGACAAAATCAGCTGAATTGATATTGGTCTATAATTGTTGACTTCAGTGAGATTGCTGCTTTTATGGACTAAGGTTACTCTTGCTTTTTTCTCAAAATATCACGAAAGGTTTAGAGTTCAAATAATTTGTTGTAGAGCAATGCAATGGCTGGAGCTAAAAATCTAGAGGCTTTTTTTGTAAATTAGGGGTGGTATCTCAACATACAGTATCTATGCATGGGGTTCATTCATCCACTGCAAACTACCTCAAGCCCATCATCACCCAAGGAAAATCTGCTATCAGAACAATAAAACTGTCTTCAAACAACACACAACCTCTCTGTTTAAATCCCTGAACGTGCTACATATACACTCGCTCTATACATTCTCTTGTGATATTTACAAGTACAAAACCTTGTTCCTAAATGCTAACCCTGATCTGAAACTCTCCATTGATAGACGTAATAGAACCCACAAGCATCACAACATAAATATCTCTTTGATATAATTTTTTTTATATAAATTGACAGTCAGGATAATATAATTGCCAATCAGACTAATATAACTTTGAATCAGGCTTTTTCACCCACAGGGTTATTGATTAATGGAACTGCAGACCCACCAAAGCCATAACTGCCAAAACTGTGCTGAATTTCAAAATATACCTGGAAAAAGTCATGAAGGCAAACTGGGAGGGGAAGGGAACCTTCAACAAGCCGACGACTTCCTGTTCTCATCGAGGCCACTCGGGTTAGTGGCCCTCAGGTAAATCGGGTAAAATATTATTCACAGACAATTACAGCATAACTGATAAAGTTAGGCTAGAGTAATAAATTTCTGGTAAATTTAGAATGATAATTTTTAGAGTAATATAAATTTAAATTTCATATTAACTTGACTGACAGCTATAAATGCCAATCAGCCTTCAATATACTCTTCGGTGAAATATTTATAATCAAGAATAGAACTCATAAATAGGCCTAAACAAAAATAAAAAATGGACATCAGTTTGCATATGAATCTGATGAGAAAATTCCTTGATTAATATACATTTCCTTACCAATCAAATGGTCTTACCTTAAGTACGTCTCAGATTGTCTTCTTTACCAACTCAAATGCTAAATAATATTACAACAAAAATGTCCATAACTTAGCTACAGAGTACATTACATTTTAAATAAATTTCCACAGGAAGCAAAAAAAGGAAGCACATTATTTACATAAATATGAAGAAAAACATTTAAAGCTTTGTTTTACCTTTGCTAAATTAAAGAGATATTTCTATACAGTACTTATAAGCAATTATGAGTTTTCCTAGTGACAGCTTCTCCAGTTCTTGCTTGGTCATCTAACTTTCATAAAAGAACAATATAATAAAATATCTTCATATCTTTACCTTTCATTGTGAAGTGTATTTGTCAAACAAAATATAATTACCTCTGAAGAACATCCAACTGACATTGTGATAGCACACTGTTAGATTAAAGGTATGTTAATATACCATTATGTGCCTCATTATCCTTCAACATTCTCTTAATTATCTTCCACACTCAAAGTGTTTAGCCTATTATCTGCATGTATCATCTTGTGCTTCTTCATACTTCCACGCTGACTAAATCTCTTCCCACACTCTGGACACTCGTGAGGCTTGTCACCTGAATGCACTAACATGTGAGTCTTCAAATGTCCACGCCGACTGGATCTCTTCCCACACTCTGGACACTCGTGAGGTTTGTCTCCTGAATGCACTAACATGTGCGTCTTCAAATATCCACGCTGACTGAATCTCTTCCCACACTCTAGACACTCATGCAGTTTCTCACCTGAATGCACTAACATGTGCTGTATTATAGATCTACGTTCTCTAAATTTTTTACCACACTCGGCACATTGAAAAGGTCTCTCATCCGAATGCACCATCCTGTGAGCCTTCATACTTCCACGCTGACTAAATCTCTTACCACACTCTGGACACTCGTGAGATTTATCACCTGAATGCACTAACATATGCTGTATTATAGTTCCACGTTCTCTAAATTTTTTGCCACACTCGGCACATTGAAAAGGTCTCTCATCCGCATGCACCATCCTGTGAGTCTTCATATTTCCAAGACGACTAAATCTCTTCCCACACTCTGGACACTCGTGAGGCTTGTCACCTGAATGCACTAACATATGAGTCTTCACATGTGAAGGACTGGGGAATACCTTCGGACACTGTGGACACTGGTGAGTCTTCATCTTCTTTATGACAGGTGCAGTTTGTGTGAAGGTTTTCTCTCCCGGATGTTGGGAGAAGCGTCAAGGCTTGAGTGTTGTTTCTTAGAGTTAAACTTGATGTGAGCACTTGGCGGTCAATGGTGGTGCTTATTCTTTATGATAGGTGCAGTTTGTGTCAAGGTTTTCCCTTAATGCTCGTGCTGGACATCACCGGCGGGCGCTGCTAAAATGGCGGCGGTTGTTTACCCTCTCATCACCTGAGCGTTCCAATGTTTTTGTCTGGTTCCACATATTTTTCCAACCTCTTATTTTTGTTTATATCTAGTCATTTAAAATTAACACTTGTATTTATTCTCATGTTTTTGAATCAAAGAATGTACTTGGAATTGTTTCTTTAAACATAAGGCCACACGATTATACTTTTTGAAGGAAACAGCTCTCTCACAGGGATGCAAGATACTCCTTACATTGATACCATTAATTTTTTTGCCACTTCGGACACCAGTTTTGGACGTTTCGCTTATGTGTATAATTAGGTCGACAAACGGGTCCGCCTAATGGATACAAGACACTCCGTACATTGACAACATCGCACACTAATATTTTTACCACTTCGGACACCAGCTTTTGACGTTTCGCATATGTGTACGTGTTCCATATTAAAACGACAATATGATGCTATTAACAATTAAAATCTTCTACTTAACAGGCATATAGTTATTAAATGAAGTTTGGTGATGTAATAGATATAATCCGGAGTCCGTAACGACGCCGCCCGCCAGCGTAAACACAACACACCCGAATGCCAACAAACACGATACAACGCACAAAACACAACACTTCTGTCAGTTTTTGGATAAACTCCTTTTATATTTATTATGTGATAGTTATACTTGTATAAAAGGATAACTATTATAGGTAAGCGCCTAATATTTAATATTAATCAATAAAAAAGAAGTCAGAAGCCACACACCTGTCTGTACATGTCTTTTGTGTAAAAGTATTTTGGGCGTTCATGTACTTGTGCGCTAGCTGGCGTTCACAACTGCTCTCGCCTACAAGCATTAGAATTAAACAAACGAATTTATTTTTTCATTTATATACAAGAAGAGAAGGCTACCCTTGAGTCTGTAATATTCATCTGATCACTGGTCTCCCATTTGGTCCTCATTGCTTTATCTTACTATTATTAAATGTCAATAACCGTATTATGCAATTTCAATTTCTTCTATTTCTTTCACCACTGGGTATGCTAACACACAGAACACTCTTAACTCTGTATTAGATTCATGTCAGGACCTAGGTTTAATTCTCTCAGCAGAGAAAACAAAGATACTAAATCGGCGCCCACCCAGGCAGGGAGGAGCTGTTCGCAAGATGCAACTATCTGATGGCTCCCAGCTTGACTATGTAAACAGATTCAAATACCTTGGCCTTGAGGTGCCACTGTATGGTCCTGTTGTATTCAGACTCTGTCGTTAGTATAAAGAGAGGCTCCGAGCTCTCAAGGCTGTTGCAGGTTATCACTCAGGCTATGGTGCCAATGTCAGAATTGTCAAAATGATGTACCTTGCATACATCAGATCTTTAGTGGATTATGCTGCACCTCTGCTTGTTTTGATGCCTGAAAGAAAGCTTGGAGGGCTTGAAAAATTGCAGAACGAAGCCCTGAGGATAATCCTTGGGTGCCCTCGTACCACAAAGATACTTAATATGAGAAAGGAACTTAATATTCTGAGCGTTGTTGATCGTGTTACTGAAATTAACTGTCAAATTGGTATAAAAATGCTTAGGCTAACTCATCCTAATCCTTGCACAGAAGCCCTCCAGACTTACTTTATTGAAGATCAGCATTGTTCCAAATGGATAACAAAAACTGGAACTCAACTCAGAATGTATGGGGTTCATGATTTGTACCAAGAGAAACAACAACGGCACTTTCCTGCACCGTGGGAGGTTACACCCTTTCCAGTTTTAATCCCTCCCTTTCCACCCAAGAAGCAAATTAAAGATAAGCCCAAGCTTCGTCTTGAGGCAAAGCTCAACGCCTTAAGCCATATTGATGCTCTGTCCACAGAGCATTCTCTCTCTCAAATCATATACACTGATGGTTCCCAACACCGCACCACGGGTGCAGCTGGAAGTGCAGTTGTTCTGACAATGGGCGATGGCTTGTACTTTGAGTGGGGAGTCCGTATAAACAATTGGGCCTCTACCCTTCAGACTGAACTATTTGCCTTGATCCTTGCACTGAAATGTGTACAAGTCTCCAAACTTGATACATTAATTGTAAGTGACTCCTTATCATCCTTAAATGCTCTCAACTCTTTAAGACACAACTGTAACATGCTCGTGTCCGAAGCTAGACACAAATACAACAAAATTATTAAGGATGGTAACAGAGTCCATTTCATGTGGTCTCCATCTCATGTTGGCCTCCGAATGCATGATAGAGCTGATAAGTTAGCCAAAGAATCTGCCTTTAAAGGAGCCGTTGAGTGTAACCTTGGATTGTCAATGAGCAATCTGAGAGCAGCAGTACACCGAGAACTTCAACAAGATCTTGTAGATCTGAGGCAAAGTGAAATTGACACCAGTAATTCCATCTATCATCATACTATCATGCAAGAGGAGCCACACATCTATGGATCATCCAATAAAATCAGCAGACTTCTAGATGTTACTGCTGCTCGGCTTAGACTCGGTTACAAGTATCTCTGGGAATTCTCATTATCTGCCGATGTAGACCTGACCAAATGTAAACTGTGTCAACAAAATTATTCGCACACCCTCCGTCACTATGTGATGGAGTGCGAAAAGATACGTGAATTTAGAGACAATTCTATAACCAATGTTCCAGCGATGTGTAAATATTTCATTCAAAATGATCTGCTACCAGAAATTTTAGCCAAATATCCCCAGTTTGCTAACTGTAGGTAGTAACTGAGTGATTGTAACCTATCCACCGCTGCCCACTGGATGGGGGGCGGTGTGCAGGACAAACATATAAATTGTGACACTAGCTCTTCACATATGTCAGTTGCTCATTATCTGCCGATGTAGACCTGACCAAATGTAAACTGTGTCAACAAAATTATTCGCACACCCTCCGTCACTATGTGATGGAGTGCGAAAAGATACGTGAATTTAGAGACAATTCTATAACCAATGTTCCAGCGATGTGTAAATATTTCATTCAAAATGATCTGCTACCAGAAATTTTAGCCAAATATCCCCAGTTTGCTAACTGTAGGTAGTAACTGAGTGATTGTAACCTATCCACCGCTGCCCACTGGATGGGGGGCGGTGTGCAGGACAAACATATAAATTGTGACACTAGCTCTCCACATATGTCAGTTGCTTAATTTAGACCTGTATTTGAGGTCGATCTCGAACCCATTGTTGATGTGACGACTTATATTGAATTTTGTAACTAGCTCATCAAGATTGTAACTTGCTTAGCTAAATGAATTGTGGGGTTCAGTCCCTGAGCCCATTATGTGCCTCTTTAACCCTTTCCACTACCGCCCACAAGATGGGTATGGGGTGCATAATAAATGAACTAAAACTAAAAAAACTAACTCTATTTCTTTCTTTATTATGCACCCCATACCCATCCCGTGACGGTGGTGTAAAGGATTACAGAGGCATATAATCGGTTCAGGAACTGAACCCTTTAGTTCGTTTAGCTAAGTAAATAACAATGTTTGACGCTAGTTACAAAATTATCAATGTTGTATACACATGTACACACCTTCATACATACATGTACATATATTTATTTATTTATTATTTATTTATTTATTCATATACAAGAAGGTACATTGGGAATGTGAGAATATATAATATGGTAATTACAATCTTGTAAAGCCACTAGTACGCGCAGCGTTTCGGGCAGGTCCTTAATCTAAGAAAATTTTTAGTAGGTAAATACTAGCAAAAATTATAAAAAGAAATGATAACAGTTACATGGCAAGAAAAGAAAAAGAAAAAAAAAGATGAGAGAAAATTGTAGGTACAGTATAATAAGCACTTAGGTAGCTAAGATTGATTGCAATGAAAGCTTGAATGGTAGTTGACAAAATTTGGTAGGCACAATACAGCAAATGGCTAGCACATAAAGGAAGACAGCAATGAACACAATGATAAGGTTGTTTGGTTAAATACATAAGAATTAGGAGATTGGGTAACACTAGATACAGAGCAAAAAATAAAGCTCAGTGTAGGAAACTAAGAAGATGAAATTAAGTACTTTTGGTTTTGTTTTTAAATAAGGCAAAAGTTTTACAGTTTTTCAATTCACTAGGGAGTGAGTTCCATAGACTAGGTCCCTTAATTTGCATAGAGTGTTTACACAGATTAAGTTTGACCCTGGGGATATCAAAGAGATATTTATTTCTGGTGTGGTGATAATGGGTCCTATTATGGTGGTCCATAATAATGGGTCCTATTATGGTCTTATAATGGTGACACTGTGAACCACCAAAACCTTCTTCTTAAATTACATCATTATGGAGTCAGAGGACTCTCCCTGCAATACCTCAAATCTTACCTTACTGATAGACTCCAGTATGTTTCTGTGAACAATTCAATTTCTCCTACCCTACCCATCAACATTGGTGTTCCTCAGGGCAGTATACTTGGCCATCTCCTCTTTCTCATCTACATTAATGACCTTCCAAATGCCTCCCAA
>WNGS01075287.1:0-12312 GCA_020271785.1 Procambarus virginalis | reverse complement strand
CACACAACCATCAGCAGCATCTTCACCACACAACCATCAGCAGCATCTTCACCACACAACCATCAGCAGCATCTTCACAACACAACCATCAGCAGCATCTTCACCACACAACCATCAGCAGCATCTTCACCACACAACCATCAGTAGCATCTTCACCACACAACCATTAGCAGTATCTTCACCACATAGCCATCAGCATCATTTTCCTACACAACCATCAGCAACATTTTATCAAAACCCAGAACATCTCCACTCGATCCCCAGCAGCATCTCTATCACACAAGCCCCAGCAGTATCTTCACAACAACCCCTACATCTTCAGGCCACCCCAGCAGCATCTTCATCACAACTCATATCATTTTCTTTCAACCCCAAGCAGCATCTTAACAACATTCAACAACATCCTCACACATCCTCCAGAAGCATCTACATCACTCAACCTCAAAGAGCATCTTCACTACAGAACATACAACCGCATCTTCACTACAGAACATACAACCGCATCTTCACAACACAACCCCAAGTATCAGCTTCACCACACAACCCCCAGAATCATTTTGACAAAAAAAAATAATCTTGACTAAACCCCCACCATCATCTTCACAACATTCATTTTATTTTTCAGTCAACCTCCAGTAATATCCTCCCCATACAACCCTGAGCAGCATCTTCAGCACACACACCAGACGATCATCTTCACCAAACAATCCCTAATAGCACCTTCATCACACAACGACCAGCAGCAACTTCACCACACTACCATGAGAACCATCCTCATCATTCAACCGCCAACAGAATCTTCACCACACAACCACATGCAGCATTCATCACACAACCCACATGAAGCTTCTCCACCAAGCAATCCCATGCAGCAACTTCACCACAAAACTCCAGCAACATCTTCACCACACAACCCTTAGCATCATCTTCAACACATAACCTCCACAGCATCTTCACCACATAACCCCAGTTCCATCTTCACGTCAAAACACTAACATCATCTTCACCACATAACCCCAGCAGCATCTTCATCACATCTATCAGGAGCATATTCATCATAACCCCCAACAGCATCTACACAACATAACCCCTGCAGCATGTTCGCAACATAGCCTAAACAGCATCTCAACCACACAACCACCAGCATCATCTTCATAACCCCTGCAACATTTTCTCCACAGAACAAATGCAGCATCTTAACTACTTAGCCCAAATAGCATCTTCATAACCACGTGAAGTATCTTCACCACACAATCCCAGCAGCATCTTCAGAACATACCTCCAGCAGCATCTTCAGCACATACCTCCAGCAGCATCTTCAGCACATTCCTCCAGCAGCATCTTCAGCACATACCTCCAGCAGCATCTTCAGCACATTCCTCCAGCAGCATCTTCAGCACATACCTCCTGCAGCATGTTCACTACAGAGCCCAAGAAGCTTCTTTTCCTCACAACCACCAGCATCATCCTTACCACAACCCATATTATCTTCACCACACAATACCCAGCAGCATCTTCACCACCCACCCTAGGATCTTCATGAGAGTAGGCAACATAGAGGACACGGCGAACCTCCAGTCAGATGTAGATCAGGTCTTTCTATGGGCTACAGAAAATAATATGGTGTTTAACGAAGACAAGTTCCAGCTCATGCGCTATGGAAAAAATGAAAATATAAAAACGGAAACCACGTACAAAACTCAGGCAAATCATAACATAGAACGAAAAGGCAATGTAAAGGATCTGGGTGTACTCATGTCGGAAGACCTTACCTTTAAAGAACACAATAAAGTAGCCGTCACAACTGCAAGAAAAATGACAGGTTCGATAACAAGAACTTTTCACACTAGAGATGCTATACCGATGATGACACTTTTCAAAACGCTTGTGCTCTCTAGAGTGGAGTACTGCTGCACAATGACAGCCCCTTTCACTGCTGGTGAAATTGCTGACCTGGAGAGCGTGCAGAGGTCCTTTACTGCTAGAATCCACTCGGTAAAACATCTAAACTATTGGGACCGACTTAAGAGCCTAAATCTGTATTCCCTTGAGCGCAGGCGGGAGAGATACATAATAATTTACACGTGGAAAATATTAGAGGGGCTGGTCCCAAACCTGCACACAGAAATAACATCACATGAGACCAGAAGACATGGCAGGATGTGCAGAATACCCCCGTTGAAAAGCAGAGGTGCAACTGGTATTCTGAGAGAGAACTCTATCAACATCAGAGGCCCGAGACTGTTCAACACGCTTCCACTACACATAAGGGACATAACTGGCAAACCCCTCACAGTGTTCAAGAGAGAACTGGATAAGCACCTCCAAAGGATACCTGAACAACCAGGCTGTGACTCATACGTCAGGCTGCGAGCAGCCGCGTCCAACAGCCTGGTTGATCAGTCCAGCAACCAGGAGGCCTGGTCGATGACCGGGCCGCGGGGACGATAAGCCCCGGAAGCACCTTAAGGTATCCTCAAGGTATAGGTATCCCAAAACATCATCACACAACCTCAGCCAACAGCATCTTCACCACAATCCACAACATCTTCACCAACATCCAAAACATTTTCACAACAACTCATTAATTTTTCACCATACAACAACCAGCTTCGCCAACCTAATCACATTATTATAACTGCTCTATGAAAACTATGAGGATCTGCAGCGACCGAGGGAGAGGATCTGCAGCCCAGCAGCGACCGGGGGAGAGGATCTGCAGCCCAGCAGCGACCGGGGGAGAGGATCTGCAGCCCAGCAGCGACCGCGGGAGAGGATCTGCAGCCCAGCAGCGACCGGGGGAGAGGATCTGCAGCCCAGCAGTGACCGGGAGAGAGGATCTGCAGCCCAGCAGCGACCTAGGGAGAGGATCTGCAGCCCCGCAGTGACCAGGGGAGAGGATCTGCAGCCCAGCAGCGACCGGAGGAGAGGATCTGCATTCCAGCAGCGACCGTGGGAGAGGATCTGCAGCCCAGCAGCGACCGAGTGAGAGGATCTGCAGCCCACCAGCGACCAAGGGAAGAGGATATGCATCCCACCAGCGACCGGGGGAGAGGATCTGCAGCCCAGCAGCGACCGGGGGAGAGGATCTGCAGCCCAGCAGCGACCTAGGGAGAGGATCTGCAGCCCAGCAGTGACCAGGGGAGAGGATCTGCAGCCCAGCAGCGACCGGAGGAGAGGATCTGCATTCCAGCAGCGATCGTGGGAGAGGATCTGCATTCCAGCAGCGACCGAGTGAGAGGATCTGCAGCCCAGCAGCGACCGGGGGAGAGGATCTGCATTCCAGCAGCGACCGTGGGAGAGGATCTGCAGCCCAGCAGCGGCCGAGTGAGAGGATCTGCAGCCCAGCAGCGACCGAGTGAGAGGGTCTGCAGCCTACCAGCGACCAGGGAAGAGGATCTGCAGCCCACCAGCGACCGGGGGAGAGGATCTGCAGCCCACCAGCGACCGGGGGAGAGGATCTGCCTTCTAGCAGCGACTGGGGGAGAGGATCTGCATTCCAGCAGCGACCGTGGGAGAGGATCTGCAGCCCAGCAGCGACCGAGGGAGAGGATCTGCAGCCCACCATCGACCAGAGAAGGGGATCTGCAGCCCACCAGCGACCGGGGGAGAGGATCTGCATTCCAGCAGAGACTGGGGGAGTGGATCTGCAGCCCAGCAGTGACCGGGGGTGAGGATCTGCAGCCCAGCAGTGACAGGAGGAGAGGATCTGCATTCCAGCAGCGACCGGGGGAGAGGATCTGCCTTCTAGCAGCGACTGGGGGAGAGGATCTGCATTCCAGCAGCGACTGGGGGAGTGGATCTGCAGCCCAGCAGTGACCGGGGGTGAGGATCTGCAGCCCATCAGTGACAGGAGGAGAGGATCTGCATTCCAGCAGCGACCGAGGGAGAGGATCTGCAGCCTAGCACCGACCGAGGGAGAGGATCTGCAGCCCAGCAGCGACAGGAGGAGAGAATCTGCAGCCCAGCACCGACTGAGGGAGAGGATCTGCAGCCCAGCAGCGACCGAGGGAGAGGATCTGCGGCCCACCAGCTACCAGGGAAGAAGATCTGCAGCCCACCAGCGACCGGGGGAGAGGATCTGCAGCCCACCAGCGACCGGGGGAGAGGATCTGCAGCCCAGCAGCGACCGGGGGAGAGGATCTGCAGCCCACTAGCGACCGGGGGAGAGGATCTGCAGTCCAGCAGCGACCGGGGGAGAGGATCTGCAGCCCACCAGCGACCGGGGGAGAGGATCTGCAGCCCAGCAGCGACCGGGGGAGAGGATCTGCAGCCCACTAGCGACCGGGGGAGAGGATCTGCAGTCCAGCAGCGACCGGGGGAGAGGATCTGCAGCCCACCAGCGACCGGGGGAGAGGATCTGCAGCCCAGCAGCGACCGAGGGAGAGGATCTGCAGCCCAGCAGAGACCGGGGGAGAGGATCTGCATTCCAGCAGCGTCCGTGGGAGAGGATCTGCAGCCCAGCAGCGACCGGGGGAGAGGATCTGCATTCCAGCAGCGACCGTGGGAGAGGATCTGCAGCCCAGCAGCGACCGAGGGAGAGGATCTGCAGCCCACCAGCGACCGGGGGAGAGGATCTGCAGCCCGCCAGCGACCGAGGGAGAGGATCTGCATACCAGCAGCGACCGTGAGATAGGATCTGCAGCCCAGCAGCGACCGGGGTAGAGGACCTGCAGCCCAGCAGCGACAGAGGGGAGAGGATCTGCAGCCCACCAGCGACCTGGGAAGAGGATCTGCAGCCCACCAGCGACCGGGGGAGAGAATCTGCAGCCCAGCAGCGACCGAGGGAGAGGATCTGCAGCCCAGCAGCGACCGAGGGAGAGGATCTGCAGCCCACCAGCGACCGGGGGAGAGGATCTGCAGCCCAGCAGCGACCGAGGGAGAGGATCTGCAGCCCAGCAGCGACCTGGGAAGAGGATCTGCAGCCCAGCAGCGACCGAGGGAGTTTGTCTTTTTCCACTCTGACAGTATGTGTATACATGTGTACTCACCTAGTTGTGTTTGCGGGGGTGGAGCTCTGGCTCTTTGGTCCCGCCTCTCAACTGTCAATCAAATGGAGTTCAGATTCCTGAGCCGACTGGGCTCTATCATATCTTCATTTAAAACTGTGTATGGAGTCATCCTCCACCACATCACTGCCTAATGCATTCCACCTGTTAACTACTCTGACACTGAAAACGTTCTTTCTAACGTCCCTGTGCCTCATCTGGGTACTCAATTTCCACCTTGTGTCCCCATGTTCGCGTACCGCCAGTGTTGAAAAGTTTATCCTTGTCTACCCTGTCAATTTCCTTGAGGATTTTGTAGGTAGTGATCATGTCTGCCCTCACTCTTCCAGTGTCGTAAGGTGGATTTCCCGCAGCCTTTCCTCGTAACTCATGCCTCTTAGTTCTCGGACTAGTCTAGTGGCATACCTCTGAACTTTTTCCAGCTTCGTCTTGTGCTTGACAAGGTACGGGCTCCATGCTGGGGCCGTATACGCCAGGATTGGTCTTACGTATGTGGTGTACAAGATTCTAAACGATTCCTTACACAGGTTCCAGAAGGCTGTTTTGATGTTAGTCAGCCTCGCATATGCCGTATACGTATTTCTCTTTATGTGGGCTTCAGGAGACAGGTTTGGTGTGATATTAATTCCTAGATCTTTCTCTCTTTCCATTTCATTAAGTACTTCATCTCCTTTTCTGTATTTTGTGTCTGGCCTCCTGTTTCCACCGCGTGTGTGTGCGTGCGTCTGCTTCTGTATGTGCGTGAGTGTGTGCGCGTGCACGTGTGTTTACGTGTGTGCGCGCTTGTACGTGTGTGTGTGCGTGCGTGTGCTTGTGTGTGTGTGTACTCACCTAATTGGGCTTGCGGGGGTGGAGCTCTGGCTCTTTAGTCCTGCCTCTCAACCGTCAATCAACAGGTTTACAGGTTCCTGAGCCTCTTGGGCTCTATCATATCCACACTTGAAACTGTGTATGGAGTCAGCCTGCACCACATCACTTCCTAATGCATTCCATTTGTCAGCCACGTTGACCACATCACTTCCTACTGGCCTCCTGTTTCCACCGCGTGTGTGTGCGTGCGTCTGCTTCTGTATGTGCGTGAGTGTGTGCGCGTGCACGTGTGTTTACGTGTGTGCGCGCTTGTACGTGTGTGTGTGCGTGCGTGTGCTTGTGTGTGTGTGTACTCACCTAATTGTACTCACCTAATTGGGCTTGCGGGGGTGGAGCTCTGGCTCTTTAGTCCTGCCTCTCAACCGTCAATCAGCAGGTTTACAGGTTCCTGAGCCTCTTGGGCTCTATCATATCCACACTTGAAACTGTGTATGGAGTCAGCCTGCACCACATCACTTCCTAATGCATTCCATTTGTCAGCCACGTTGACACTAAGAAAGTTCTTTCTAATATCTCTGTGGCTCATTTGGGCACTCAATTTCCACCGTGTGTCCCCTAGTGCGTGTGACCCTTGTGTTAAATTGCCTGTCTTTATCTACCCTATCGATTTCCTTGAGAATCTTGAATGTGGTGATCATGTCCCCCCTAACTCTTCTGTCTTCCATTGAAGTGAGGTTTAATTCCCGTAGTCTCTCCTTGTAGCTCATACCTTTCAGCTCGGGTACTAGTCTGGTGGCAAGCCTTTGAACCTTTTCCAGTTTAGTCTTATGCTTGACTAGATACGGACTCCATGCTGGGGTCACATACTCCAGGATTGGTCAGACATATGTGGCATATAATGTTCTGAAAGATTCCTTACACATGTTTCTAAAGGCCGTTCTTATCTTAGCCAACCTGGCATATGCCGCTGATGTTATCCTCTTGATATGAGCTTCAGGTTACAGGTCACCCCTCACTGTAACTCTCTGCTTCCTATTGCTTAGGTACTCTGTTATCCACTGGAGCGCCCTACCAGTTACTCCTGCCTGTTTCTCCAGCTTATGCATCAGCCTTTTTATGGGGTACTGTGTCAAAGGCTTTCCGACAGTTCAAGAAAAATGCAGTCCGCCTATCGCTCTCTTTCTTGCTTAATCTTTGTCACCTGTTACGAAATTATGATTGATTCTACCATTTTTCACGATAACTATGTATAGCATTTAATCCTTTCCCTGTTTAGTACTTTTATTAGTACGGTATCCAGTTGTGTTCCAGTTAATATTGTATGATTTATATTGTAGTATGCTGTAGTGTGCCTGAGTTGCATTATTTTTGATAGGCTTGTGCAAGTTATTTCTTGTTGGAGCTACTCCATTTATTCATTCATGTGTTTAAGAGATTGTCTGTGCTCATTAAGTGATTTTATGCTTCCCAGTCTCTAATTTCTCACCGGGTTCTTACTGATGTTAGCACAGAAGACACTGGTGAGGTAGTGTTATTACAAGGATTTGGAGGTATGTCCAGCATGTACCATTAGTTAAAGTTAACCTGAAATCATCTATTACACCGGGTTGGTGCACTGTAGCAGTTAGTGAGCAGTTGCCCATCCCTGGGGTTGATGTTATTGTGGGTAATGATTTTGACAAGTGTCAAGTTAGTGGGACAGTGTGCTCTATCATGTTTACTAACCCTAGTTGTGTCCTGGCTCAACCGGTTGCGGATGATAGTGTCATCTATCCAGCCTGTGTTGTGACCAGATCCATGGGTAAGCAGGGTGAGGTAAATCCTGTGACTCCCAAGGTGGATGATGTCGAGGCCAGGACCCCTTCTGACAGGGAGGTGGAGGTGAACCTTGAAAATACATTCTTAGCTCACGCGGATGTCGAGAGTGAGGCCGGTGCCAAAGCCCTAATTTATTCTGACCCAGATGGTCTGGAAGAGGTGGCCCAGGTACCAGTTCCTTGCCCGCTCGCTCCAGCTGTTGAGTTCCAGACCTTAAGTGATTTGCAGAGTACTTATCCCAGTCTAGCTGAATGTTATACAGAAGCAGCCGACTCCATTGATACTTTGGATGAGAGAACGGGTTGTTATTTCAATGGTCAATGTCTGATGAGAAGATGGAGAACACCAGGAACTCGCTCAGCAGATGACTGTGAGTCTTGGACCCAGCTCGTTGTACCCAAGGAGTATAGGGAGCAGGTATTGGAAGTTGGTGAAATCCCTTGGTGACCTGATGGAAGGTCACCAAGGGATTTCCAATACGTATCATAAGATATGTAAATTTTTGTATTGGCCAAAACTTAAAAAGGATATGGTCAGATATTGTCACAATTGTGTTGTGTGTATTGTATTGTGGGTTGGTGGTGTTGTCGTCGTTGATACTTCTTTCTGAACAACCCAACCCACAACTCGGTAGAGTGCTTATACTTTACCAGGAGATCACCCTGGGCGCTTCTGGCTCTTGAAGAGGAGCTCAACGTCACACATTTAGGGGATGCGGCTCCAGTACTTATCCTCGTTGTCGTGTGCACACACCCACTCGAGCCGCTGTGACTCCCCACTCTCTCCTTATGTGATGTGATCTCCTCAATCCCCCTTTGACTTATTAGTTTTCTGTTCTACCCTGTCCACAGCGGTGGTTCTTGGTTCTTTCTCTCTCTCTCCTTCTTTACTACATCCTGGGAAGCCTCACTAGGACAAGGGCAAACACCAGCAAATTTGAATACATTTACTGGACAAAGCACATACACAATACATACACACATATAATAACAATGAATCCTACACTCTATACTATTTCACTCAGGTTGCACCCCAACACCATCAGAACTCTATCATCTGCTTATCAAGTGGTATTCTATCTCCAGATTCACCACCTAATACTACCAACCTCCTCAAGTAGATCAAGTCTCATAATACAATGTTGCACTATCAGCAAGAGAAAATATATCTATAAACATGTACAAGGAAAATCAGCGCATGAATGCAATAACATATATATCAGTATAAATGTTCCTTGATACACAACAATGATCAATCGATCACCCTATCAGTCCTAGAACACATACATCTGTAGGTAATCCAGCCTACGACTGTAACTCTATACTTCAGTATAAACACTCCTCGGCACAAGAATGGCAAACAATCACTCACCTTTCGTGGCGTCTTGCACGCTAATGACAACCAAACACTCTACCAACTCCCTACAAGTAATCAACCAGAACTTCCCTTCCACATCTGGAAGTTCACTACCCTGATCTCTTCAGGTTCTTCCGGGTTTAACTACCATGCAGGATCCTCCGCAGCTCCTTTAGGCTGCTACACCATGAAGTTTTCCTTGAGCAACTATGGTGCTTCACTACTTCTACTAGGGTCCTCCACAGCTCTCCTGGCTGCTACACCATGAAGTTTCCTCGAACTGAACTGGAGTTTCGCCACTGGTATTACAGAAGCACGTGACACTCCTCTTCACTGCTTCTCCTCACAGCTCGAGGTCCTACTCTTCCACTACCTTGGAGTCTCATCAAGTACTCCCTCTGTGCTGGCTTCGAAGTTCTCAGCAACTTCTTCCCAAAGACAAACCTGCAACCCATTGACACTCCAATAAAAACGTTTCCCCTTAAACACATAAACGAAATAATCCACACAGTATGTTTGCCTCCAACATCTATCTGCTCTGTACATGCAGTGAGAGTGGACTCCCCCGTTTGGGCTGGTCCATGCTCCGCCTTGCCCGGCGGGTGGCACCTCAACCTCTAGCAAATTATCCACATCTCCTAACCAGTCATTTATCTATTTTCTTATTCACTGCCCATAATCTCAAATTGTTTATCAAATCCAACCAACTATTTTACATCTGTGTTTTCACCTCTATATTTCCTAGACCTTCTAGTCAGGTCAGGACTGATAGAATAATTCTCAAAGGGGAGACTCGTTTTTCGGCTGCCTGGGATCATAACAGTGTCAAACTGTTGGTAAACCTAACCAGACTGTGCCATGAGCACCATTATACCCTATTGTAGTGCCAGAGGAGCCTTTTACACATGTGGTGCTGGACTGTTCGGACCTTTACCCCATACCAAATCCGGAAATATGTATATGTTTACTATTCTATGTATGACCACCAGGTTCCCTGAAGCATATGCCTTATGTAGCATTAGGGCTTCTACACTTATAAAGCAGTTGGAACGATTTTTTTTCACTATTTGGTATGCCCATATAATTCAAACTGATAATGGGAGCAATTTTTGTTCCACAACTTTTAAAACCTTTTGTAATTCATTTGGTATACAGCATAATCTTTCCAGTCCTTACCATCCTCAGAGTTAAGGGGGAATCGAGCGGTTCCACCAAACCCTCAAAGAGATGTTGAAAGTAACTGAGGAAGATTCACCCAGATATTGGGATGACAATTTACCATTTATTCTATTTGCTGCCAGGGATGGATTGCACCGTGCCCTAGGCTGCTCTCCATTTGATCTTGTGTTTGGACATCAGGTGAGAGGACCTATAAAAATGTTGCAAGGGAAAATGTTAGGAGATATAACAGCTAGGCAGAGTGAGCGTTACTTGAAGGATGTGAAGAGCAAGCTGTCTAGAACGAAGGAGTTGGCCTTACGACATCTGGGCAAGCAACAACAGGTAATGAAGGAGAAGCATGACAAGAGGTTCCAGGCCAAATTCACAGTTTTAAAACCAGAAGATTTGGTAATGGTCTTGAAGCCTCGTATGGGTAGTTTTATGTCACATAAATTTGCAGGACCTTATGCAGTGATAAAACGTCTTGGTGAAGTCACCTACAAAGTTTGCAATCCCCAACAGAAGCGTCAATTCATGAGTGTACATGTAAACCGGTTGAAGACTTATTGTAGGCCCAGTATTGTGGCTTGTTGTGTTACTAAGGAGGTAAACCCTGAGGAGTCAAGTGTTGTAGGGGAAGATGGTAATACTCTTTTATCTAATTCCAGTTCCGAGGAAGAATTGTTGTCATTTGAAGGATGAGCAAAGAGCAGAGTTCCAGGACCTTTTGAAGATGTCCTCCAATTTGTTTGGGGAGGTCCCACTCAGACGTCTCTCATTACTCATGACATTAAACTGACAGATGTAACTCCAATTCGGCTACACTCTTATCGAGTGACACCTGAGAAATGACATATCATCCAGGAGGCGGTTGATTATCTTCTTCGACATGGGTTTATTAACCCAGTCAGAGCTCCTGGAGTTCATTGTCTTTAGTGGTACCAAAATATGAAGGTAAATGGCGATTAGTAATCTATTATAGAAAACTCAACCAGGTAACTGTAGTCCATGTATATCCATTACCTTTACTAGAAGACTGCATCGACCGAATTGGTCGTGCTAACTTTGTATCTAAATTGGACCTATCTAAGGGGTGTCACCAGATACCACTTACAGATTTTACAAGGGAAGTGACAGCTTTTATCACCTCTGATGGAGCATTCGAGTTTAATGTGATGCCGTTTGGACTAAGGAATGCAGCAGCAACTTTTCAAAAGTTGATGAATTCATTGTTGAATGATGTGCCAGATTGTAGGCATTATTTAGATGACATTGTGATTTTCAGTAAGAGTTAGGAAGACCATATGTCCAGTTTAAAACAATTGTTTGCCGTGTTACAACATGCTAATTTGACTGTTAATGTGAAGAAATGTAGTTGGGCTAAAGGAACAATAGTGTACTTAGGACATGAGGTCGGACAAGGTAGGATAGTCCCGTTGCAAGACAAGATCCAGGCAATCGTGGATTACCCAGTACTAACCAGTAAGAAGTCTGTGCAGAGATTTATTGGGATGTGTGTGGATTATAGGAGATATTGTAAAAACTTTTCCATTGTTGCTGCACCTATAACCACTCTTCTTAGGAAGCAGGTAAAATTCAAGTGGAGTGTCAGAACTGACACTCCACTTGTGTCAGGAGTGTCAGAACTCTTTTCAGAAGTTGAAAGGAATTCTCTCAACGTCACCTGTGCTAGCCATTCCACAGTTTCATAAACCATTTATTATGCACATAGACACTTCGGATCTAGGAGCAGGTGCTGTTTTGTTCCAGGTAGGACCAGATGATTTAGAACACCCTGTATATTATTTCTCTCGTAAATTTGACAGGGCACAAACTAATTATTCTGTAGTTGAGAAGGAAGCACTTTGTTTGATCTTGGCAGTTAAGAAGTTTGAGACATACTTATCAGACAATCAAGTTGTAGTATATACAGATCATAATTCCCTGGCATTCATTAACTCCATGAAATGTAAGAACCAGAGAATACTTAGATGGTCATTGATTCTACAAGAATTCAAATTGTAATTCGTCAATTCTGGAGGCAAAATGTTATGCTGATGCCTATCCAGAGGATTTCTATTGCAGTGCCATAATATGAAATGTTCTATACTCATAAGAGCATTCATTTTTGTTCTGTTTTTTACTGTGTTGAATTTTA
>WNGS01075286.1:13296-24881 GCA_020271785.1 Procambarus virginalis | reverse complement strand
CTGATCGACTGTTACTCTTTGTGTTCTGTTCGACAGGAAATTGAGTATCCAGCGTCCTCCCAGTTGGTCGTCTGGTCAACCAGGCTGTTGGACGCGGCTGCTCGCAGTCTGACGTATGAATCACAGCCTGGTTGGTCAGATAATCTTTGGAGGTGCTTGTCGAGTTCTCTTGAACACTGAGAACTCGTTTTTTTCTAGATTTTGCATAGGAGAAAAGTATTTCGAATTTCTTTCTCTTTTTGCTGATGGCCTTCTGCTTTCTTTGACTCTCCTAGATTTTACTTGATTCTTGTTACTTTAATTCCATAGTGTCTCTTTCTCTACATAACCTTCATTGTTGTTTAAGATTCAGCTACTGGGGAACAAAAAGTTCCAAGTAGCACGGGCTATGGTGAGCCCGTAGTGGACTTACCTGGCACAGGAGCGGGGCTGTATGCTACTTGTTTGTCATTCTTGAGATAGCGTGGGGGGGCGTTCAAGCCATTCTGTTTCATTTTCTTCGTCTGTAGATGGAACGTCGTTCTCTTTACAGTCTGCATCTCTTCCACTTTTCCCTAGAGGTCTGTGACGAGCATATGTCTAGTGCCACCGAGTTTATTTCCTCAAGAAATTGGTGAAGATTTTCATTTTCTAGTTGTTGTTCCCAGCTTATATCTGTGAGGGCCCTGTTTATTTGTTGCCAGTTAATGTGATTATTAAAATTATATTCGCTGAATTCTCCTCCTCTAAAATTTGGGACTGGCTGCGCAGGTCTATTGCTTGTCTGAACTTGAATTAAATAGTGATCTGAGTAACAGGTATTTGTAATCCCTGTGTTCCTGATCGTGAAGTGCAATTCACAGAGCCTTTCCAGACAGGCGTGTCTGTGAGCGTGCGTGTGTACGGGTGTACCAAGCAGAGGAGGTGGATGCTACCATGGCAACGTTGGGTGTGGAGACATGTGTGTGGGAGTACCTCCTATCCTTGGCCAGTTCTCCAGCTTAAAGCTGGAGAGTCTGTGTCAGTACGCGCTCATTCACACAGCTGGCCTCCCTCCCGGCCATGTATCTGTGGGGGTGCGGACGAGGGAGGGACTCCTGGAGCTGTAGCCTCGTTCACAGTCTCTACCTGCTACGGTGTGTAGGGCGGGGAGCAGGTTGGAGGCAACGGCAGTAATGGAAGGCGCTCAAAACTACACTATTCCTGGTGTTTCAAAACAAGTCCATCCACAGTGGTCCGTGTGGGGATGTGGAGGTGCGTGGTGGTATCAGTGGGCGGCTGGCGACAGAGGATGCTCCGTCCCTATTATTCTTTCCTTTCTACTCGACAAATTTCATTGGCATATTTCTGTTTACATTGGTTGAGCTGTGGCTTTTTGATCCTGCCTCTCTACCCATTTAGTGCATTTAAGTTGCGTTAGCCTGTTGGGTTGTGTTATGTCTACCTTTGAAGCTGTGTAAGGCTTCTGGCCGTATCCTTATCTACCATATTCCCTGGGGGGAGGGGGCCTGACGGCTGAGTGGACAGCGCTCTGCGTTCATAGTCCCGAGGTTCCGGGTTTGATTTCCAGTGGAGGTGGAAACAAATGAGCAGTGTTTCTTTCAATCTGGTGCCCCTGTTCACCTAGTAGTAAAGGTACCTGGGAGTTAGACAGCTGCTACGGGCTGCTTCCTGGGGGATATGTAACAAAAATGAGGCCTGGTCAAGGACCGGCCGCGGGGACGCTAAGCCCCAAAATCATCTCAAGATAACCTCAAGAGGATATCACTTACTGGTATATTACATTTTATTAACGCTTATGATACAGTAAACAGTTATTTGGGCACATGGTTTTTCACCTGTCTGGTTGTTTTGTGTTAATTGCAAATAATATGAGCTAGCGGGCCGCTGCAAGCAACAGCCTGGTGGACCAAACTCACAAGTCAAGGCCAGCCTCGGGCCGGCCTTGGGGAGAACAACTCCCAGAACCCCATCAAGCAGGTATCTATATTTGATATGCCTGTTATCCTTTGGATTTTGTATATTGTGATCATGTCTCCCCTGAGACGTGAGGTTTAACAAATTTAGTGTATATCCGTAATTTGTATACCTCAGTGAGCTACACTGTTGTAGCTCAACTGAACAAATCGTTGGGCTGGGAACAAAGTATAGTTTGGTTCGTTCTCGACGCCTAATCGAGAATTCCGGGTTCGAATCCCTTGCGGGACAGAAATGGTTGGGCACATTTCCATTCACCAAATACCTCTGTTTACCTAGTAGTGAGTAAGTACCCAGGAGTTACTCAGCATGTTGTGGGGTGGCATCCTGGGCGGGGTTAGTAATTCGACCCTGGGAGGGGGCAGGGGGGGTCCTCGATAAAGGCCAGAGTGTATGTATACCCGCTGGCTTCCTGTCCCCCCGACACAGTGAATTACTAAATATAAAACGATCGGCGGATCGTGTTCTGAAGAGAGCAAGTCGCTAAATAACTTGGCCTGAAATATTTACCGTGTAGTCTGAAGCCTGGGAGACTGAAGCCTGGGAGACTGAAGCCCCAACTTTTTGAACTGAGGAACGTAGAGTGCGGGGCGGCGCTCCCTCCTCCACGGTCGTGTTGGACGAGGTCCTCTTTACACTGCTCCAGTCTTGGTGCTGGACGAGGTCCTCTTTACACTGCTCCAGTCTTGGTGCTGGACGAGGTCCTCTTTACACTGCTCCAGTCTTGGTGCTGGACGAGGTCCTCTTTACACTGCTCCAGTCTTGGTGCTGGACGAGGTCCTCTTTACTCTGCTCCAGTCTTGGTGCTGGACGAGGTCCTCTTTACACTGCTCCAGTCTTGGTGCTGGACGAGGTCATCTTTACACTGCTCCAGTCTTGGTGCTGGACGAGGTCCTCTTTACACTGCTCCAGTCTTGGTGCTGGACGAGGTCCTCTTTACACTGCTCCAGTCTTGGTGCTGGACGAGGTCCTCTTTACACTGCTCCAGTCTTGGTGCTGGACGAGGTCCTCTTTACACTGCTCCAGTCTTGGTGCTGGACGAGGTCCTCTTTACTCTGCTCCAGTCTTGGTGCTGGACGAGGTCCTCTTTACACTGCTCCAGTCTTGGTGCTGGACGAGGTCATCTTTACACTGCTCCAGTCTTGGTGCTGGACGAGGTCCTCTTTACTCTACTCCAGTCTTGGTGCTGGACGAAGGATTACATGAATTTATAAGGGGATTTGCCTGAATTTACCTGATCCCTCTATAGTCATCTGGCGGACTCGACTAGGACAGAAAGACGGCTGCTTGTCAAGAGTCCCTGGAATTTTTCCTGAAGACTGTCCACCACTGTGGGCATTGTGGGAGCCGGTAGGCCGAGCGGACAGCACGTTGGACTTGATCCTGTGGTCCTGGGTTCGATCCCAGACACCGGCGAGAAACAATGCGCAGAGTTTCTTTCACCCTATGCCCCTGTTACCTAGCAGTAAAATAGGTACCTGGGTGTTAGTCAGCTGTCACGGGCTGCTTCCTGGGGGTGGAGGCCTGGTCGAGGACCGGGCCGCGGGGACACTAAAGCCCCGAAATCATCTCAAGATAACCGCAAGATGTGTGTGGGGGTCTGAAAGCATACTGCAGTTCCAATAAGTCTCTTTGTGAACCCTTGTTCTAGACAGAGAATATTCTGACCTTTTTTTGTATTATAAATCGTTAAAAAATATATATCCTTGACTCGTTTTCAAATTCTGAAGAATTTGGTTTTCTGTAAATAAAATTCCTGGGGATATTTAAATAGTTTTCGAATTCCATATTTAAAATGTTTGAGAAGAGTACTCTTATAAAGTAATGTAACCTAACCATACCATACCATACAACGAAAAAGTAGTGTAATGGGTTTGGGTGTATTCATGAACTAGCAGGTCCATTGTTCATCACAATGAAATGTGTGAAGTAAAACATGTGTATGGGGCAAGTAACAAAGTCAGTAGACTAACAGATGTTGTCACAGCTCGTATAAGACTTGGCTACAAGTATCTCTGGCAGTTCGGCTTGTATAGGGATCTAGATGAAGTAAAGTGTAAAGTGTGTGGACAAAGACAGGGACACACACTCGAACACTATATCTTGGATTGTAGTAAAATTGAGCCATTTAGAGATAAATCTAAGCTCACGTTGTATGATATGGCAACCTATCTTATTACCATGGATAAATTACCTGAAATCCTTGTACTGTATCCATATTTCGCTTCCAGTAGATGAACGACATATGAGATTAAGAAACAAGTAGTGTATTGTGAGGACTAATAATAAACAGCAGCTCCCCTATGACTAAAAAACTCCATTGGTCAAACAATTATATATTAGCTATAAGACCCACCATTAATGTATAATGACTTACTGTAAATATATAGCTCTTGAAATAGAACATTCTCTGTAACTATCTGACATTGTAACTATAAGGTGTGAAGGATAAATGAAATTGTTTATGTAATAATCTCCGTTGAGGTCTGATAAAGACCTTTTGTGCCCTCTGTAATGCTTTTTGCGCTACCGCTCACAGGATGGGTATGGGGTGCACAATAAACTAGCCGCCTCCGCCGGCAACAACCAAAAACAATGTCGGAAGACCTTACCTTTAAAGAACACAATAAAGTAGCCGTCATAACTGCAAGAAAAATGACAGGTTGGATAACAAGAACTTTTCACACTAGAGATGCTGTACCGATGATACTCTTCAAGACGCTTGTGCTCTCTAGAGTGGAGTACTGCTGCACAATGACAGCCCCTTTCAAAGCTGGAGAAATTGCTGACCTGGAGAGCGTGCAGAGCCTTTACTGCTAGAATCCACTCAGTAAACATCTAAACTACTGGGACCGACTAAAGAACCTAAATCTGTATTCTCTTGAGCGCAGGCGGGAGAGATACATAATAATTTACACGTGGAAAATAGTAGAGGGGCTGGTCCCAAACCTGCACACAGAAATAAAATCACATGAGACCAGCTTGGTGGGGTTTTGGGAGTTCTTCTACTCCCCAAGCCCGGCCCGAGGCCAGGCTTGACTTGTGAGGATCTGGACCCAGTACAAGAACTCGATAAACACCTGCATAGGATTAACCAGGCTGTAATTCCTACGTCAGGCTGTGAGCAGCCGCGTCCAACAGCCTGGTTGAAAAGTTCAGCAACCAGAAGACCTAGTTGAAGACCGGGCCACGGGGACGTTGAACCCCGAAATCATAGCAAAGTATGGATAATTAGGTAATAGCATTAATTACGCCCCCATTCCCTCCCACCCCTATTTAGGATGGCGGCGTCCCCCCCATCCCCCGATGCCCGCCTCCTAAGGATGGAGGCGCGCGCCCCCGCCCGTTCTTCAGCCAAGGGACAATGTTGGGTGGGTGTCTACAGCGGCGGAGAGGAACTGCCATCGATCTGCCACCCTTGTGGTTGCCACCCAGCTCTCCACCACCAAGGCGGCCACCGCGCCCACCACCTCCCACCGTTCACTAACCCGGATATATACGGTGACATTCACACGGTAGTGGTCATTGTCACCTGAGGTATGGCGAGGACACCGTCTCAACCTGTCTGAATTCCTTAGTTACCAGGCTGGATTACTAGGCCCTAGCTACCAGGCTGGATTACTAGGCCCTAGCTACCAGGCTGGATTACTGCACCTTAACTACCAGACTGGGCTACCAAACTGGGCGCAGTTTATACGTTATACTGTAAGTTTATACTTATACTGTAAGTTTATACGTTATACTGTAAGTGATATTTGACTGTTGTGGTCTCGAGTTAGGTGATGGGCAAGAATTTCCTGACCACAGGCGCTAGGGAGAGAGGCTGATGAGTGCAGTAAACGCAGACTTGTCGATAACACCCGCGAGTGAGTGGCGGGAGTCTTCGCAAGCCTCAAATACCCAAGATTTATCATTTACCTGTGGCTGCAGGTGACGAGCCTGCGCCCCTCCACCAGTAGTTGTAGCAGCAGCAGCCCCCAGGGCCAGCACCACCAGCAGCCTCCAGGGCCAGCACCACCAGCAGCCTCCAGGGCCAGCACCACCAGCAGCCTCCAGGGCCAGCACCACCAGCAGCCTCCAGGGCCAGCACCACCAGCAGCCTCCAGGGCCAGCACCACCAGCAGCCCCCAGGGCCAGCACCACCAGCAGCCTCCAGGGCCAGCACCACCAGCAGCCTCCAGGGCCAGCACCACCAGCAGCCTCCAGGGCCAGCACCACCAGCAGCCCCCAGGGCCAGCACCACCAGCAGCCTCCAGGGCCAGCACCACCAGCAGCCTCCAGGGCCAGCACCACCAGCAGCCCCAGGGCCAGCACCACCAGCAGCCTCCAGGGCCAGCACCACCAGCAGCCTCCAGGGCCAGCACCACCAGCAGCCTCCAGGGCCAGCACCACCAGCAGCCCCCAGGGCCAGCACCACCAGCAGCCCCCAGGGCCAGCACCACCAGCAGCCCCCAGGGCCAGCACCACCAGCAGCCCCCAGGGCCAGCACCACCAGCAGCCCCCAGGGCCAGCACCACCAGCAGCCCCCAGGGCCAGCACCACCAGCAGCCTCCAGGGCCAGCACCACCAGCAGCCCCCAGGGCCAGCACCACCAGCAGCCCCCAGGGCCAGCACCACCAGCAGCCTCCAGGGCCAGCACCACCAGCAGCCCCCAGGGCCAGCACCACCAGCAGCCCCCAGGGCCAGCACCACCAGCAGCCCCCAGGGCCAGCACCACCAGCAGCCCCCAGGGCCAGCACCACCAGCAGCCCTCCAGGGCCAGCACCACCAGCAGCCCTCCAGGGCCAGCACCACCAGCAGCCCTCCAGGGCCAGCACCACCAGCAGCCCCCAGGGCCAGCACCACCAGCAGCCCCCAGGGCCAGCACCACCAGCAGCCCCCAGGGCCAGCACCACCAGCAGCCCTCCAGGGCCAGCACCACCAGCAGCCCTCCAGGGCCAGCACCACCACCAGCAGCCCTCCAGGGCCAGCACCACCAGCAGCCCCCAGGGCCAGCACCACCAGCAGCCCCAGGGCCAGCACCACCAGCAGCCCTCCAGGGCCAGCACCACCAGCAGCCCTCCAGGGCCAGCACCACCACCAGCAGCCCTCCAGGGCCAGCACCACCACCAGCAGCCCTCCAGGGCCAGCACCACCACCAGCAGCCCTCCAGGGCCAGCACCACCACCAGCAGCCCTCCAGGGCCAGCACCACCACCAGCAGCCCTCCAGGGCCAGCACCACCACCAGCAGCCCTCCAGGGCCAGCACCACCACCAGCAGTCCTCCAGGGCCAGCACCACCACCAGCAGCCCTCCAGGGCCAGCACCACCACCAGCAGCCCTCCAGGGCCAGCACCACCACCAGCAGCCCCCAGGGCCAGCACCACCACCAGCAGCCCCCAGGGCCAGCACCACCACCAGCCCCCAGGGCCAGCACCACCACCAGCAGCCCTCCAGGGCTAGCACCACCACCAGCCCCCAGGGCCAGCACCACCAGCAGAGGTGGTTTTCCTGGCCGTCTTCCTCCCTCCACATCTCCTATGACACAATAAAGACTGCTGTGCTTCTGAAGCACAGGTAAAAACAATCCCGTCCCTCCCACCCCCATCTCCAGTGTTTGTGTGTGGAAGACACAACATGAATACTGTCCTGGCGGAGGCGGCGACGAGTCAGCGCTCGCCTGGTGACCCATATTGCTTGGTGAACGAACCCCGGGTACAGGAGACGGGTCAGGGGGCCAAGGACGAGGGTTAGCAAGAGTTTTGCCGGTATGTTTGGCGCGGGGTGAGGGGGGCGGGGCAGCAGGTGTGAGAGACGGGGGGGGGGGGGGGTAGCAGGTGTGAGAGACGGGCGGGGAATATGGTGTTACGTGAGGGTGGTGGGGCGACCATGACCAGGATGGTAACGACTAAAAAATCTACTACTAATGAACCTAGCCCTTAAGAGAAGGTTCATACTCTCAAGATAACCTCAAGAATGTCAAAGCGATTAATGAAATCTTGAAGATCTCGTATGAGGAAACCCTCTTTGGCACTCTGATAGACAATATGAACGTTCAAATACTGACAACTTCTTAAACAACGATATCAGCCATTAGACATTAACGCGGGAATATTAACGCAAACTCGAGACTTTGAAAGTCTCTGACTGGGCGGCTGGAGACATGTTCAGAGAGGCCTGTGGGGAGGAAGGGAAGGGAACTATCAGGGGGGAAAGCGCCAAGCCATTACGACTATATAGCACTGGGAAGGGGTCAGGATAAGGATTTGGGATGGGACGGGGTGAAGGAATGGTGCCCAACCACTTGGACGGTCGGGGATTGAACGCCGACCTGCAAGAAGCGAGACCGTCGCTCTACCGTCCAGCCCAAGTGGTAATATAATATATATAATATTTAAAATATAAATAAAATATAATATTTTAGCCACATGTATAACGCAGACCTGGCACTGTGTTCGAGAGAGGAGTTGATAAACAAAGTATACTTGATCGAGCAGGCTGTGATTCATACCTCAGACTGAGTAGCTGAGTCTTACAACTTTCTACCCATAACATAGACGACCATGGAGTAACACCTTACTCCCTGGTCGACCTTACACTCCAACACCTCCATAAAGAACCTGTGGGAGTGTTAAGACATATTATAGGCTGCATAACAATACATTTTGAAACATACACAAACCGAATGATTATGACTCGGAACAAGTTCCAAGCAGCACGGGCAATGGGAAGCCCGTAGTGGACTTACCTGGCACAGGAGCGGGGCAAGTAGCACGGGTTATGGTGAGCCCGTAGTGGACTTACCTGGCACAGGAGCGGGGCAAGTAGCACGGGGTATGGTGAGCCCGTAGTGGACTTGCCTGGCACAGGAGCGGTGATCCTTTGAGCCTATTGTGGTGTTATATTATGGTGTACGTCTTGCATCACAAGGTGATATGATTGCTCTTAAATCTGGCACCCCTGCTTGTATATTGCTTGGCGATGGCCAGGGACTGGTGCAGGGACTGGTGACGAGAGGTGATTTCGGGGCTTAGCGTCCCCGCGGCCTGGTCCTCGACCAGGCCTCCTTTTTGTTACACACACCCTAGGAAGCAGCCCGTAGGAGCTGTCTAACTCCCAGGTACCTATTTACTGCTAGGTGAACAGGGACATCGGGGTGAAAGAGAGACTGCCCACTTGTTTCCGCCTTGACGAGAGGTGATCTTCCCGTAGCATCCTCCAGCCCAGCATCACTACAAACTTTAAATGAGGTTAAAGTTGTATATAAAAGTTTACTTACACAAGTGGTAATCGTAATTGGATACTCTTTTGTAGATCATGGAGGTTAAGGTGGGATATAATTTGGTGCACCATGTGGATAGAAGTGGCTAGGTCTGTTACCATCCGTTAATAGCAACAGCTGGCAGATGTTACTACCACACCTTTCTGTGTGTAATGAAGTGAAGGGGAATAGGTAGAACAGCCTATTGACATAGCTCGAGTGCATGGGGAGAATTGTGTAAAATCCTGGTTTGTGTGTCTGTGAGGCTGCAGGATCCAAGTTGATTCATTAGAATTTTGGTTGCAATTCTTAAACCATGTCGTAGCTCAGTCGATTAAGGCAGCGTCTGGGATGCTCTCGGACGTAGGTTCGAATCCTCGTCGCGGCCCTCGAGGATTTGTTAAGATGTTACTAGTTAGTGAGGAGGATGAAGGGCAAGGCTTCTGGAGCACCGACAACAGCCAAGTTTATAATGCTCTATGACGCTACGCTGCCCCTTAGTTTTGCAAACGTTAATGAATCCATAAAATACAAAGAGCTGCAATATAATTGTTGTTGTATAGTTGTGTGGCATTCTTCGTAGACAACACTGCAAGTAAGAAAACTGCAACACTGTCTTCCAATGACAGTGTTGCAGTTCCAACATAAACCAGTAAGACGTTCACAATGTTAACTTCGAGTTAGATATGAATTTTTAAAGTATTACAGGATACCAGTTGGATTTCCTCGTAGTGACCAGAAAGAATAGAAAGTTCCGGACCAACCGGGCTGTGGTGGATATGTGGGCCTGCGGGCCGCTCCAAGCAACAGCCTGGTGGACCAAGTTCTCACAAGTCAACCCTGGCCTCGCGCCGGGCTTGGGGAGTACAACTCCCAGAACCCCATCAACCAGGTTGTAAAGTATTGAAGTCAGACGATAACGTTTGGAGTCCACAAAAGGCAACAGGCAGGAGAATAAGTGTGGATTGTGAGAACATTGCGACCAGTGATGCCACACTAGGGATGGTGCACCAGAGATGGTACACCAGAGATGGTACACCAGTAATGCCACACCAGAGATGGTACACCAGTAATGCCACACCAGAGATGGTACACCAGTAATGCCACACCAGAGATGGTACACCAGTAATGCCACACCAGAGATGGTACACCAGTAATGCCACACCAGAGATGGTACACCAGTAATGCCACACCAGAGATGGTACACCAGTAATGCCACACCAGAGATGGTACACCAGTAATGCCACACCAGAGATGGTACACCAGTAATGCCACACCAGGGATGGTACACCAGGGATGGTACACCAGAGATGGTACACCAGAGATGCCAGACAAGTGATGGCACTCTACAAAACACTGGTGCCAACTCGACTGAAATATTGCCGCGGCCTTAAAACCTGAAACACGGCAGACGAGATGACAGAACTGGGAAAGATCAACAGTTAAATGTGTGAATGGCATCTGTGAAACAGGTAATCTATTGACACTACCTGAAACTACAAGAATGTTTACTCCATGGAACATAGACAAGACTTAATACAAACATTAACAAAGTCTGGATGGCCAAGAGCTAATTGTGAACAGTGAAATGACTAAATGTGAGTGACCAACGGACTGAGCAGGACAGGTCTAGGTGTGGGATTAGCACACACGTACACTCCCTACAGACGGATGTTGCTGTGCAACGCAGGGACGGTTGCACATGTTGGCATTGATAACGGCAGATATTGATCCGCACACTGTTAAAGGTGCACATGTATATTTAAAGCCTGGGAACAAGTCAAGCGTGTGGTCAATAATGCCGTATAATTGTATGCTTTGCAATGGACGGTAACCTTGAAATGTCTTGGGCAAGAGGGAGGATGACAGATACCTTCAGGGGGAAGATTATGTTGTTGTTGACCTGTTGCTGTCCTCGCCCTGGTGGTGGGGGGGGGGGGGGGAAGAGTTATTTTATTTTTGGTGTTGCTGGCTGATGTGAACACCTGGCGATACTAGACTTACCTAGTTGTGCTTGCGGGGGTTGAGCTCTGGCTCTTTGGTCCCGGTGTGTGTGTGTGTACTCGCCTAATTGTACTCACCTAATTGTGCTTGCGGGGGTTGAGCTCTGGCTCTTTGGTCCCGCCTCTCAACCGTCAATCACAGGTGTACAGATTCCTGAGCCTATTGGGCTCTATCATATCTACACTTGAAACTGTGTATGGAGTCAGCCTCCACCACATCACTTCACTTCATTTGTCAACCTCTGACACTAAAAATTCTTTCTAATATCTCTATGGCTCATTTGGGCACTCAGTTTCCCCCTGTGTCCCCTAGTGTGTGTGCCCATTGTGTTAAATAACCTGTTTTTATCTACCCTGTCGATTCCCTTGAGAATCTTGAATGTGGT
>WNGS01075286.1:0-12296 GCA_020271785.1 Procambarus virginalis | reverse complement strand
CAACAACAACACAGCCACAAGGACAGTACACACCAACAACAACACAGCCACAAGGACAGTACACACCAACAACAACACAGCCACAAGGACAGTACACACCAACAACAACACAGCCACAAGGACAGTACACACCAACAACAACACAGCCACAAGGACAGTACACACCAGCAACAACACAGCCACAAGGACAGTACACACCAACAACAACACAGCCACAAGGACAGTACACACCAACAACAACACAGCCACAAGGACAGTACACACCAACAACAACACAGCCACAAGGACAGTACACACCAACAACAACACAGCCACAAGGACAGTACACACCAACAACAACACAGCCACAAGGACAGTACACACCAACAACAACACAGCCACAAGGACAGTACACACCAACAACAACACAGCCACAAGGACAGTACACACCAACAACACAGCCACAAAGACAGTACACACCAACAACACAGCCACAAGGACAGTACACACCAACAACAACACAACCACAAGGACAGTACACACCAACAACACAGCCACAAGGACAGTACACACTAACAACACAGCCACAAGGACAGTACACACCAACAACAACACAGCCACAAGGACAGTACAAACCAACAACACAGCCACAAGGACAGTACACACCAACAACAACACAGCCACAAGGACAGTACACACCAGCAACAACACAGCCACAAGGACAGTACACACCAACAACAACACAGCCACAAGGACAGTACACACCAACAACAACACAGCCACAAGGACAGTACACACTAACAACACAGCCACAAGGACAGTACACACTAACAACACAGCCACAAGGACAGTACACACTAACAACACAGCCACAAGGACAGTACACACCAACAACACAGCCACAAGGACAGTACACACCAACAACAACACAGCCACAAGGACAATACACACCAACAACACAGCCACAAAGACAGTACACACCAACAACACAGCCACAAGGACAGTACACACCAACAACAACACAACCACAAGGACAGTACACACCAACAACACAGCCACAAGGACAGTACACACTAACAACACAGCCACAAGGACAGTACACACCAACAACAACACAGCCACAAGGACAGTACACACCAACAACAACACAACCACAAGGACAGTACACACCAACAACACAGCCACAAGGACAGTACACACCAACAACACAGCCACAAGGACAGTACACACCAACAACACAGCCACAAGGACAGTACACACCAACAACACAGCCACAAGGACAGTACACACCAACAACACAGCCACAAGGACAGTACACACCAACAACACAGCCACAAGGACAGTACACACCAACAACACAGCCACAAGGACAGTACACACCAACAACACAGGAGCAGCAACAGGAGGAGGAGGAGGACCATCACCAACCTGCAGGGGAGGACGCCCCAACACTGGAGGGCGCGCCACTCCTGCAGGCGCCTCACATTACCATGCTGGAGACTAAACAATTATCTCGCGCCCCAAGTGTTGTCAAGACTGGAGCGTGACGGAACGGTAAACAACTTAATTAAATCACGTCCTGTGAGACTCTCCAGCTGAGATGGAAACACAGGTGCACTCAGAAGGTGTGCGCGCGTCTTGTAAGTAACCGTGTGTAGGAAGAGATGGGGGAGTGGCACAGGGTCAAGAATGGTACTCACAGAATAACGACGACAAGGACGGCGAGGAGGGTGCCAAGTGTGGCCCTCTTGCAGGGGTCGCGCTTCTTGTCGTAGTGAGGCTCCTGAGCGCCACAGCGGCCGGCGCAGCGGCAGCAGGCGAAGACCAGGCCGGCCAGGGGCATGATGACTATGATAAGGCAGCCTAGGGCTACCAGGGCCACCAGGCCGATGTAGTGCATGCCTATCACGTCCCAGTTGGCCTCCAGCTCCGACACCACGCGCATGGCCTGCTGCCGGTCCAGTGTGGGCTGGGCCAGCTCCTGCGACACCACCGACTCTGAAACACAACACTTGTTAGCACGCCACGTCTGCAACACACACATACATACACACACACACACACACACACACACACACACACACACACACACACACACACACACACACACACACACACACACACACACACACACACTCACACACACACAAACACAGATGGAATTACAAATAAAGCAAATGAACTAGGAGAATGGGTACTAGAGGAAAACCCAGACATAATAGCTCTCACAGAAACAAAGCTAACGAAAACCATAACAAATGCAGTGTTCCCAGAGGACTATTATGTTAGGAGGAAAGAGAGGGAAGGAAGAGGTGGTGGTGGTGTATCCCTGCTGGTAAGAAAAGGCTGGGATTTTGAGGAGTTGGTTGTTCAGGGATGTGAAGGTTTCAGTGACTACATAATAGGAACAATAACAACTGGAGGGCAAAAAATTATAGTCGTAGTCATATATAATCCACCACCAAATGACAGAAGACCCAGACAGGAATATGATAGAAACAGTATGGCCACCATTAACATAATAGAGAGAGAAGCTTCCGTTGCTAGCAGGAATGGATCTGGACTACTAATCATGGGAAGATAGATTGGGAGAACAGAGACCCGCATGGAGGACCAGAAACATGGAGAGCTAAGCTGCTGGACGTGGCAACAAGAAACTTTCTAAGCCAGCACATCATGGAACCAACAAGAATGAGAGGAGAAGATGAACCAGCAATGCTTGATCTGATATTTACCCTAAATGAGTGGGATATAAGGGAAGTCAAGATGGAAGCACCCTTGGGAATGAGTGATCACAGTGTATTGAACTTCGAGTACCTGGTAGAGCTAGGAATTATACCCCCCCCCCCCCGAAAAAGAACTAGGAAACAAAAGGCTAGCATACCAAAAGGGAAATTATGAGCAGATGAGAAGCTTCCTAAGGGAAATACCTTGGGACACAGACCTCAGAGCTAAGTCTGTACAAGATATGATGGACTGTCACCCAAAAGTGTCAGGAGGCAGTAAGCAGATACATCTCGGCCAAAAAGAAAAAACCGAGAAGCAAAAGAAGAATCCATGGTATAATAGGGCATGTATGGAAGCAAAGAAACTGAACAAAAGGGCGTGGAAGAACTTCCGAAATAACAGAACACCAGAAAGCAAAGAGAGATACCAGAGAACCAGGAATGAGTATGTCAGGGTGAGAAGAGAAGCAGAGAAAAGAAATGAAAATGATATAGCAAACAAAGCCAAGACCGAACCAAAGCTACTCCACAGTCACACCAGAAGGAAAACAACAGTGAAAGAACAGGTAGTGAAACTTAGAACAGGCGAGGACAGGTATACAGAGAATGACAAAGAGGTGTGTGATGAACTCAACAAGAGGTTCCAGGAGGTCTTCACAACAGAATAAGGTGAGGTCACTGTGCTAGGAGAAAGGGAAGTAAACTAGGCGGCCTTGGAAGGGTTCGAAATTACGAGAGAGGAGGTCAAGAGACACCTGCTGGATCTGGATGTTAGAAAGGCTGTTGGTCCAGACGGAATCTCGCCATGGGTACTGAAAGTGTGCAGAGGCACTTTGCTTGCCACTCTCCATAGTGTATAGTAGGTCACTGGAGACGGGAGACCTACCAGAAATGTGGAAGACGGCGAATGTGGTCCCAATATACAAAAAGGGCGACAGGCAAGAGGCACTGAACTACAGGCCAGTGTCCTTGACTTGTATACCATGCAAGGTGATGGAGAAGATCGTGAGAAAAAACCTGGTAGCACATCTGGAGAGAAGGGACTTCGTGACAAATCACCAACATGGGTTCAGGGAGGGTAAATCTTGCCTGACTGGCTTAATAGAATTCTACGACCAGGTGACAAAGATTAAGCAAGAAAGAGAGGGCTGGGCAGACTGCATTTTCTTGGATTGTCGGAAAGCCTTTGACACAGTACTGCATAAGAGGCTGGTACATAAGCTGGAGAGACAGGCAGGTGTAGCTGGTAAGGTGCTCCAGTGGATAAGGGAGTACCTAAGCAATAGGAAGCAGAGAGTTACGGTGAGGGGTGAGACATCCGATTGGCGTGAAGTCACCAGTGAGTCCCACAGGGCTCTGTACTCGGTCCTATCTTGTTTCTGATATATGTAAATGATCTCCCGGAGGGTATAGATTCATTTCTCTCAATGTTTGCGGACGATGCCAAAATTATGAGAAGGATTAAGACAGAAGAGGACTGTTTGAGGCTTCAAGAAGACCTAGACAAACTGAAGGAATGGTCGAACAAATGGTTGTTAGAGTTTAACCCAACCAAATGTAATGTAATGAAGATAGGTGTAGGGAGCAGGAGGCCAGATACAAGGTATCATCTGGGAGAGGAAATTCTTCAGGAGTCAGAGAAAGAAAGACTTGGGAGTTGATATCACGCCAGACCTGTCTCCTGCAGCCCATATCAAGAGGATAACATCAGCGGCATATGCCAGGCTGGCCAACATAGAACGGCATTCAGAAACTTGTGTAAGAATCATTCAGAACTTTGTATACCACATATGTCAGACCAATCCTGGAGTATGCGGCCCAGCATGGAGTCCATATCTAGTCAAGGATAAGACTAAACTGGAAAAGGTTCAAAGGTTTGCCACCAGACTAGTACCCGAGCTGAGAGGTATGAGCTACGAGGAGAGACTACGGGAATTAAACCTCACTTCGTTGGAAGACAGAAGAGTTAGGGGGGACATGATCACCACATTCAAGATTCTCAAGGGAATCGACAGGGTAGATAAAAACAGGTTATTTAACACAAGGGCACACACACTAGGGGACACAGGTGGAAACTGAGTGTCCAAATGAGCCATAGAGATATTAGAAAGAACTTTTTTAGTGTCAGAGTGGTTGACAAATGAAGTGAAGTGATGTGGTGGAGGCTGACTCCATACACAGTTTCAAGTGTAGATATGATAGAGCCCAATAGGCTCAGGAATCTGTACACCTGTTGATTGACGGTTGAGAGGCGGGACCAAAGAGCCAGAGCTCAACCCCCGCAAGCACAATTAGGTGAGTACAATTAGGCGAGTACACACACCGGGACCAAAGAGCCAGAGCTCAACCCCCGCAAGCACAACTAGGTAAGTCTAGTATCGCCAGGTGTTCACATCAGCCAGCAACACCAAAATAAATAACTCTTCCCCCCCCCCCCCCACCAGCACGGCCCACCACCAGGGCGAGGACAGCAACAGGTCAACAACAACAACAATAATCTTCCCCCTGAAGGTATCTGTCATCCTCCCTCTTGCCCAAGACATTTCAAGGTTACCGTCCATTGCAAAGCATACAATTATACGGCATTATTGACCACACGCTTGACTTGTTCCCCAGGCTTTAAATATACATGTGCACCTTTAACAGTGTGCGGATCAATATCTGCCGTTATCAATGCCAACATGTGCAACCGTCCCTGCGTTGCACAGCAACATCCGTCTGTAGGGAGTGTACGTGTGTGTTAATCCCACCACCTAGACCTGTCCTGCTCAGTCCGTTGGTCACTCACATTTAGTCATTTCACTGTTCACAATTAGCTCTTGGCCATCCAGACTTTGTTAATGTTTGTATTAAGTCTTGTCTATGTTCCATGGAGTAAACATTCTTGTAGTTTTAGGAAGTGTCAATAGATTATCTGTTTCACAGATGCCATTCACACATTTAACTGTTGATCTTTCCCAGTTCTGTCATCTCGTCTGCCGTGTTTCAGGTTTTAAGGCCGCGGCAATATTTCAGTCGAGTTGGCACCAGTGTTTTGTAGAGTGCCATCACTTGTCTGGCATCTCTGGTGTACCATCTCTGGTGTACCATCCCTGGTGTACCATCCCTGGTGTACCATCTCTGGTGTGGCATTACTGGTGTGGCATTACTGGTGTACCATCCCTGGTGTACCATCTCTGGTGTACCATCTCTGGTGTACCATCCCTGGTGTACCATCCCTGGTGTACCATCCCTAGTGTGGCATCACTGGTTGCAATGTTCTCACAATCCACATTATTCTCCTGCCTGTTGCCTTTTGTGGACTCCAAACGTTATCGTCTGACTTCAATACTTCCAACCTGGTTGATGGGGTTCTGGGAGTTTTCTACCCCAAGCCCTGCGCGAGGCCAGGGTTGACTTGTGAGAACTGGTCCACCAGGCTGTTGCTGGAGCGGCCCGCAGGCCCACATATCCACCACAGCCCGGTTGTCCGGAACTTTTCTATCTTTCTGGTCACTACGAGGAAATCCCAACTGGTATCCTGTAATACTTTAAAATTCATATCTAACTCGAAGTTAACATTGTGAACGTCTTACTAGTTTATGTTGCCCATTGGAAGACAGTGTTGCAGTTTTCTTACTTGCAGTGTTGTCTACGAAGAATGACGCACAACTATACAACAACAATTATATTGCAGCTCTTTGTATTTTATGGATTCATTAACGTTTGCAAAACTAAGGGGCAGCGTAGCGTCATAGAGCATTATAAACTTGGCTGTTGTCGGTGCTCCACAAGCCGTGCCCTTCATCCTCCTCACTAACTAGTAACATCTTAACAAATCCTCGAGGGCCGCGACGAGGATTCGAACCTACGTCCGAGAGCATCCCAGACGCTGCCTTAATCGACTGAGCTACGACATGGTTTAAGAATTGCAACCAAAAATTCTAATGAATCAACTTGGATCCTGCAGCCTCACAGACACACAAACCAGGATTTTACACAATTCTCCCCATGCACTCGAGCTATGTCAATAGGCTGTTCTACCTATTCCCCTTCACTTCATTACACACAGAAAGGTGTGGTAGTAACATCTGCCAGCTGTTGCTATTAACGGATAGTAACAGACCTAGCCACTTCTATCCACATGGTGCACCAAATTATATCCCACCTTAACCTCCATGATCTACAAAAGAGTATCCAATTACGATTACCACTTGTGTAAGTAAACTTTTATATACAACTTTAACCTCATTTAAAGTTTGTAGTGATGCTGGGCTGGAGTATGCTACGGGAAGATCACCTCTCGTCAAGGCGGAAACAAGTGGGCAGTCTCTCTTTCACCCCGATGTCCCTGTTCACCTAGCAGTAAATAGGTACCTGGGAGTTAGACAGCTCCTACGGGCTGCTTCCTAGGGTGTGTGTAACAAAAAGGAGGCCTGGTCGAGGACCAGGCCGCGGGGACGCTAAGCCCCGAAATCACCTCTCGTCACCAGTCCCTGCACCAGTCCCTGGCCATCGCCAAGCAATATACAAGCAGGGGTGCCAGATTTAAGAGCAATCATATCACCTTGTGATGCAAGACGTACACCATAATATACCACCACAATAGGCTCAAAGGATCACCGCTCCTGTGCCAGGCAAGTCCACTACGGGCTCACCATAGCCCGTGCTACTTGCCCGCTCCTGTGCCAGGTAAGTCCACTACGGCTCACCATAGCCCGTGCTACTTGCCCCGCTCCTGTGCCAGGTAAGTCCACTACGGGCTCACCATAGCCCGTGCTACTTGCCCCGCTCCTGTGCCAGGTAAGTCCACTACGGGCTTACCATTGCCCGTGCTGCTTGGAACTTGTTCCGAGTCATAATCATTCGGTTTGTGTATGTTTAAAAATGTATTGTTATGCAGCCTATAATATGTCTTAACACTCCAACAGGTTCTTCGTGGAGGTGTTGGAGTGTAAGGTCGACCAGGGAGTAAGGTGTTACTCCATGGTCGTCTATGTTATGGGTAGAAAGTTGTAGGACTCAGCTACTCAGTCTGAGGTATGAATCACAGCCTGCTCGATCAAGTATACTTTGTTTATCAACTCCTCTCTCGAACACAGTGCCAGGTCTGCGTTATACATGTGGCTAAAATATTATATTTTATTTATATTTTAAATATTATATATATTATATTACCACTTGGGCTGGACGGTAGAGCGACGGTCTCGCTTCTTGCAGGTCGGCGTTCAATCCCCGACCGTCCAAGTGGTTGGGCACCATTCCTTCACTCCGTCCCATCCCAAATCCTTATCCTGACCCCTTCCCAGTGCTATATAGTCGTAATGGCTTGGCGCTTTCCCCCTGATAGTTCCCTTCCCTTCCTCCCCACAGGCCTCTCTAACATGTCTCCAGCCGCCCAGTCAGACACTTTCAAAGTCTCGAGTTTGCGTTAATATTCCCGCGTTAATGTCTAATGGCTGATATCGTTGTTTAAGAAGTTGTCAGTATTTGAACGTTCATATTGTCTATCAGAGTGCCAAAGAGGGTTTCCTCATACGAGATCTTCAAGATTTCATTAATCGCTTTGACATTCTTGAGGTTATCTTGAGAGTATGAACCTTCTCTTAAGGGCTAGGTTCATTAGTAGTAGATTTTTTAGTCGTTACCATCCTGGTCATGGTCGCCCCACCACCCTCACGTAACACCATATTCCCCGCCCGTCTCTCACACCTGCTACCCCCCCCCCCCGTCTCTCACACCTGCTACCCCGCCCCCCTCACCCCGCGCCAAACATACCGGCAAAACTCGTGCTAACCCTCGTCCTTGGCCCCCTGACCCGTCTCCTGTACCGGGGTTCGTTCACCAAGCATATGGGTCACCAAGCGAGCGCTGACTCGTCGCCGCCTCCGCCAGGACAGTATTCATGTTGTGTCTTCCACACACAAACACTGGAGATGGGGGTGGGAGGGACGGGATTGTTTTTACCTGTGCTTCAGAAGCACAGCAGTCTTTATTGTGTCATAGGAGATGTGGAGGGAGGAAGACGACCAGGAAAACCACCTCTGCTGGTGGTGCTGGCCCTGGGGGCTGCTGGCCCTGGAGGGCTGCTGGTGGTGCTGGCCCTGGAGGGCTGCTGGTGGTGGTGCTGGCCCTGGAGGGCTGCTGGTGGTGGTGCTGGCCCTGGGGGCTGCTGCTGGTGGTGCTGGCCCTGGAGGCTGCTGGTGGTGCTGGCCCTGGAGGGCTGCTGGTGGTGCGGCCCTGGGGGCTGCTGGTGGTGCTGGCCCTGGGGGCTGCTGGTGGTGCTGGCCCTGGAGGGCTGCTGGTGGTGCTGGCCCTGGGGGCTGCTGGTGGTGCTGGCCCTGGAGGGCTGCTGGTGGTGCTGGCCCTGGGGGCTGCTGGTGGTGCTGGCCTGGAGGGCTGCTGGTGGTGCTGGCCCTGGAGGGCTGCTGGTGGTGCTGGCCCTGGAGGGCTGCTGGTGGTGCTGGCCCTGGAGGGCTGCTGGTGGTGCTGGCCCTGGAGGGCTGCTGGTGGTGCTGGCCCTGGAGGGCTGCTGGTGGTGCTGGCCCTGGAGGGCTGCTGGTGGTGCTGGCCCTGGGGGCTGCTGGTGGTGCTGGCCCTGGGGCTGCTGGTGGTGCTGGCCCTGGGGGCTGCTGGTGGTGGTGCTGGCCCTGGAGGGCTGCTGGTGGTGGTGCTGGCCCTGGAGGCTGCTGGTGGTGCTGGCCCTGGGGGCTGCTGGTGGTGCTGGCCCTGGAGGGCTGCTGGTGGTGCTGGCCCTGGAGGGCTGCTGGTGGTGCTGGCCCTGGAGGGCTGCTGGTGGTGCTGGCCCTGGAGGGCTGCTGGTGGTGCTGGCCCTGGAGGGCTGCTGGTGGTGCTGGCCCTGGAGGCTGCTGGTGGTGCTGGCCCTGGGGGCTGCTGGTGGTGCTGGCCCTGGGGGCTGCTGGTGGTGCTGGCCCTGGGGGCTGCTGGTGGTGCTGGCCCTGGAGGGCTGCTGGTGGTGCTGGCCCTGGAGCTGCTGGTGGTGCTGGCCCTGGAGGGCTGCTGGTGTGCTGGCCCTGGGGGCTGCTGGTGGTGCTGGCCCTGGGGGCTGGTGGTGGTGCTGGCCCTGGGGGCTGCTGGTGGTGCTGGCCCTGGGGGCTGCTGGTGGTGGTGCTGGCCCTGGGGGCTGCTGGTGGTGCTGGCCCTGGGGGCTGCTGGTGTGCTGGCCCTGAGGGCTGCTGGTGGTGCTGGCCCTGGAGGGCTGCTGTTGGCTGGCCCTGGGGCTGCTGGTGGTGCTGGCCCTGGGGGCTGCTGGTGGTGCTGGCCCTGGAGGGCTGCTGGTGGTGGTGCTGGCCCTGGGGGCTGCTGGTGGTGCTGGCCCTGGGGGCTGCTGGTGGTGCTGGCCCTGGGGGCTGCTGGTGGGCTGGCCTGGAGGCTGCTGGTGGTGGTGCTGGCCCTGGGGGCTGCTGGTGGTGGTGCTGGCCCTGGGGCTGCTGTTGGTGCTGGCCCTGGAGGCTGCTGGTGGTGCTGGCCCTGGGGGCTGCTGGTGGTGGTGCTGGCCCTGGGGCTGCTGGTGGTGGTGCTGGCCCTGGGGCTGCTGGTGGTGGTGCTGGCCCTGGGGCTGCTGGTGGTGCTGGCCCTGGAGGGCTGCTGGTGGTGCTGGCCCTGGGGCTGCTGGTGGTGCTGGCCCTGGGGCTGCTGGTGGTGCTGGCCCTGGGGGCTGCTGGTGGTGCTGGCCCTGGGGGCTGCTGGTGGTGCTGGCCCTGGGGGCTGCTGGTGGTGGTGCTGGCCCTGGGGCTGCTGGTGGTGCTGCCCTGGAGGCTGCTGGTGGTGCTGGCCCTGGGGGCTGCTGGTGGTGCTGGCCCTGGGGCTGCTGGTGGTGCTGGCCCTGGAGGCTGCTGGTGGTGCTGGCCCTGGAGGGCTGCTGGTGGTGCTGGCCCTGGGGGCTGCTGGTGGTGCTGGCCCTGGGCTGCTGGTGGTGCTGGCCCTGGGGCTGCTGGTGGTGCTGGCCCTGGGGCTGCTGGTGGTGCTGGCCCTGGGCTGCTGGTGGTGTGCTGGCCCTGGAGGGCTGCTGGTGGTGCTGGCCCTGGGGCTGCTGCTGCTACAACTACTGGTGGAGGGGCGCAGGCTCGTCACCTGCAGCCACAGGTAAATAATAAATCTTGGGTATTTGAGGCTTGCGAAGACTCCCGCCACTCACTCGCGGGTGTTATCGACAAGTCTGCGTTTACTGCACTCATCAGCTCTCTCCCTAGCGCCTGTGGTCAGGAATTCTTGCCCATCACCTAACTCGAGACCACAACAGTCAATATCACTTACAGTATAACGTATAAACTTACAGTATAAGTATAAACTCGCCCGTTTGGTAGCCCAGTCTGGTATTAGTGCAGTAATCCAGCCTGGTAGCTAGGGCCTAGTAATCCAGCCTGGTAGCTAGGGCCTAGTAATCCAGCCTGGTAGCTAGGGCCTAGTATCCAGCCTGGTACTAGGAGTTCAGACAGGTTGAGACGGTGTCCTCGCCATACCTCAGGTGACAATGACCACTACCGTGTGATGTCACCGTATATATCCGGGTTAGTGAACGTGGGAGGTGGTGGGCGCGGTGGCCGCCTTGGTGGTAGAGAGCTGGGTGGCAACCACAAGGGTGGCAGATCGATGGCATTTCTCTCCGCCGCTGTAGACACCCACCCAACATTGTCCCTTGGCTGAGAACGGGCGGGGGCGCGCGCCTCCATCCTTAGGAGGCGGGCATCGGGGATGGGGGGGACGCCGCCATCCTAAATAGGGGTGGGAGGGAATGGGGGCGTAATTAATGCTATTACCTAATTATCCATACTTTGCTATGATTTCGGGGTTCAACGTCCCCGTGGCCCGGTCTTCAACTAGGTCTTCTGGTTGCTGAACTTTTCAACAGGCTGTTGGACGCGGCTGCTCACAGCCTGACGTAGGAATTACAGCCTGGTTGATCCTATGCAGGTGTTTATCAAGTTCTTGTACTGGGTCCAGATCCTCAAGTCAAGCCTGGCCTCGGGCGGGCTTGGGGAGTAGAAGAACTCCCAAAACCCACCAAGCTGGTCTCATGTGATTTTATTTCTGTGTGCAGGTTTGGGACCAGCCCCTCTACTATTTTCCACGTGTAAATTATTATGTATCTCTCCCGCCTGCGCTCAAGAGAATACAGATTTAGGTTCTTTAGTCGGTCCCAGTAGTTTAGATGTTTACTGAGTGGATTCTAGCAGTAAAGGCTCTGCACGCTCTCCAGGTCAGCAATTTCTCCAGCTTTGAAAGGGGCTGTCATTGTGCAGCAGTACTCCACTCTAGAGAGCACAAGCGTCTTGAAGAGTATCATCGGTACAGCATCTCTAGTGTGAAAAGTTCTTGTTATCCAACCTGTCATTTTTCTTGCAGTTATGACGGCTACTTTATTGTGTTCTTTAAAGGTAAGGTCTTCCGACATTGTTTTGTTGTTGCCGGCGGAGGCGGCTAGTTTATTGTGCACCCCACCCATCCTGTGAGCGGTAGCGCAAAAAGCATTACAGAGGGCACAAAAGGTCTTTATCAGACCTCAACGGAGATTATTACATAAACAATTTCATTTATCCTTCACACCTTATAGTTCAATGTCAGATAGTTACAGAGAATGTTCTATTTCAA
>WNGS01075284.1:0-14895 GCA_020271785.1 Procambarus virginalis | reverse complement strand
TTTGATATCCTGAGCAAAAGTTTTGTACATAAGTGTAGAAATAGCCTATCTGTTCTTTACATATTTATTGTAACGGTGTACATATATATACTTAACTGGTGGTGGAAAGATATATATAAGACAATTGACAGATGAAGTGTTTTGTTCATCCCCTCCTTTTTTATGACCTACATAGCCACTTTCTTGATAGCGTACTACCGACTTAGGGTCGGATACTATATTTTTGGTTCTACCATCAAAGAACCCCGTTCGACTCTCAGTGGCTCGTATCACTACTTGATTCACCAAGAATCGAAACCAACAGAACACACATTTACATCTTTTGAATGAAGTGCCTTTAGTCCGTCTGCTTAACTCGATTGAACCAACCCATATGGTGGGTGGTGGTTTTGGGGGGGGGGGGGAAAGCTGAAATTCACGTTTGTCTCCACTAGTATTTACGAGTTGTATCATTGGTTAGTTGACCATGTACGGACTAGTGACCAATTTGCTACAAGAACTGTTATTAATACAACAAAACCTCCCAGACCTCCAGCTCCTGAGCTCGAATGGGATTTTACACAACAGGTTGGACAAAGTTTCAGGAATCTCTTGAACTCTGGCACCAAAACAACAACAACTGACAACATTGACGAGATGGAAAGAGTAAATGCAATACAGAGAAGCAAATCACTACATCCCCAAGAACAAAATTACCCAACAACGAGACCAATGGTTGGGACGAGGATTCGAACCTACGTTCGAGAGCATCCCAGACGCTGCCTTAATAGACTGAGCTACGACATGGTAAAAGAATTGTAACCACAAGTTCGACTGAACTAACTTGGATCATGCAGCCTCTGATAAAATCAGGGTTTTACACAATTCCCCCATGCACTCCAGCTATGTCAATAGGCCGTTCAACCTCTTCGCCCTTACTTCATTATTGGATTTGTTCATTTGATGGATCACGCTATTGTGATTTCTGTGTGTAATGAAGTAAGGGCGAAGAGGTAGAACGGCCTATTGACATAGCTCGAGGGCATGGGGGAATTCTGTAAAACCCTGGTTTGTGTTTCGGAGAGGCTACAGGATCCTAGTTAGTTCAGTAAAACTTCTGGTTTCAATTCTTTTACGATGTCGTAGCTCAGTCGATTAAAGCAGCATATGGGATGCTCTAGGACGTAGGTTCGAATCCTCGTCACGGCCCTTGTGGATTTGTTCATTCGAAGACCAATGTTATTACTGTGACGGGAGCAATGAACATAAGACTCAATTGTGCACAAAATAATTTTATAATTACATACAAATACTAAAGATATACAATATACTACAAACAATGTATACTACATACAATATACTATATACAATATACTATATACAATGTAACTACATATAAAACAACATAGTGGAACTACGAAGATAATCTGAAACTTCTTAGACCTGTGCAAGATCAAGTGTATGAAGAAACGGGAAAAATCAAAAGAAAAATGGCTCGAGTGGTGTGCCAAGCTAAATCAGCATACATCTTTGGGTGACAACTGGAGGCAGATGAACAGGGCCAAAGGAAAATCAGCCCGGTCTCTAAACAAAGACCCAAAAGTGATTCAATCCACCTGCCACACCACCTGTTTATGAATGAAAAACTGTTTACATGCGACTCCACTATTGACGTTCGAACACTTCCTGAACAAGTGCTTTACTGACCAATTTTATTTTATTCACAACACTATAAATGCTTCACCCACGTATATAAATACAAATAATCGCTAACAGAACCTAAACACCTAACCTATGCCTATATATGCACAATATGCTATTATAATATTTTATATTTGAGAAAATTCCCAATTTGAATGAACAGCATGTAAAACTTTATGAATACGTCTGTGGGGTCGACCACTGGAAGTAATGGATTCGAGTCGAGGTCGGGCTGGGGAAATCACCACCTGCTCTGCCCCATCATTTACGTCCAGAGTAGAAGCAGAAAGAATAGCAAATATATTTGCTTCAAGAGACAGTTCCACTCAATTTCCTCAAGCAACTGACTCGCCAACAAAGGCAAAGCAGTAGGATGAAAAAACAAATAATAAAGATGGTGCTTTAGCCTTACCTGACGAACTAGACCAACCTTTCAATCTGAAAGAACTCAGAAGAGCTACAAAGAAAACTACAAGAAACAGCTCAAGGTGAGGTCAAAATCACAACATGCTGACTAAGCTGAGACAAAAGTGTGAAAAACCCTTCTTGAATCTCATCAAATGAGTCTGGATAGCATTAACTCAACCAATCTTTGATTACTGCAATTAAACTTCCCATTACAAAACCCAGGAAATACAAGACCCATTTTATTAACAAGTCACCTGATATCAATGGTTTCAGACATTGTAAAATTGTACTTAACCATCACAACCTTTCTTACTGTTCATGGAGATAAAAGGAAAAAGTACACAACATTTCTTGGTTTAAAAAATGCCTTTGATATTGCTAATAGGGAAGTGATTATGTATGAATTAGCGAGAATGGATATAGGTGGACAATTATTACAATGGTTACAGGGCTATGTTACCAACCGAAGTCCTCTGCACTGTTCCGAGGCTACAGGAGTGAAACTAAATTAATGCAACTAGGCACCTTACAATGAGGAGTACTCAGTCCTACCTTGTTTATTGTTCTAATTAATGCCTTACTAAAATTATTCCCAACTAGTCCGGCAAACATCACTATCAGCTATGCAGATGACATCCTTGTACATACTAAAACCCACCGCGAAATGCAGTCTTAAATTGTATACATACAACTTTAGAGCCTTTGTCTTGTAATCACCGCTGCTAAAACTAAGGTATTTAACAGAAAAATTGGCAACAGCAAAAGTCACCATGAAAACTTTAGATAACATACAAATAAACTGTCTAATTGCAAATACCTTGGTGTCTGTCCTTTGTACCTCAACTACAGTCAACAAGTTACATCAACAATGTAGAGACAGACTCAAGGCTCTCAGAACTGTAATGGTGTCCAGTGTTAATATTAGAATAGCAAAAACTATGTATTTAGCTATACATAAGGTCTCTGATAGACTATCATGCACCAGCTTTGGTCCTGCAAAATGGAAAAAGTATTGATAGACTGGAAAAAATGCAAAATGAAGCACTCAGAATTATACTTGACTGCCCTATAAATACTAAAGTTTTCAACATAGAAAGAATTATATATACTTAGCATTCGAAACAATATTTGAAGATAACAAAAACAACATTGTGTCAGATGAACTGTTAGAACACATACGAAATGTGTTCTAGTCTAAATGGAAATGAGTAAATTGATTCAAAGAACAGCCACTCATTAAAATGGTGGGAATGCGCGATGTATATACAGATGAAAGAGTAAAGCACTTCCTTCCACCCTGGCAGATACTACCTTTCGACATCCTGATCCCTGCATACCCCACCAAGAAATTAATCACAAACAATCCTCATGCTCAACTTGCTGCTAAATTAAGCACCATAGAACACATTCACAATATACACACTGAAAACATAGCACAGACCATACACACTGACAGAGCACTCAATAAAGCTACAGGGCGGGCAGGAAGTGCTGTTATTGCTCATCAGCCCGATGGCAGCACAATTAAAATGAATATCCGAATTAGTAACTGGGCATCCACAATGCAAGCCAAGTTGGTCAACCCGTCCTCGCAAATTCGTATAGTCAATATTGACTTATTAAATACGTGCATAGGTGATGTACTAAGCATAATAGTTTACCGACAACACCGACCTTACCTAACTTTGTTAGTAAGTTAAGATAAGCATCTTATTGCTTCGTAATTACAATTATTACTTGACCTATACCTATAATAGGTTAAGTAACAATTGTAATTACGAAGCTATAAGATGCTTAACTTAGTCAATATTGACTATACGAATTTGCGAGGACGGGTTGAGTTGGTAGCAATACTGGTAGCACTAAATAATTGACAACACTGAAGTAGACAGCTTAATTATTTCTGACCCCCTTTCCTCACTACGAGCAATAAACAGCTTGCAATCAAGTAATAACGTGCTTTGTCTTGGAAGCTAGATGTAGATATAAGAATACTTAGCAAGAGGGGTAAATATAAAAAGATTGTGGATTCCTTCTCACATTGGCCTTCAGGAACATGACAAAGTTGACGCCCTTGCGAAGGCTGCAGTAAATACAGACAGTATTGAACGGAATCTCGAGTTATCAAATAGATCCCTTAAAAGTGTCATTAGACGAGAACTCCTGGATGGCTTTGAAGAAAGTAGAACTGTGCAAACTGGAACTAGCAGGTCCATTGCTCATCACAATGAAATGTGTTCAGTAAACCATGTGTATGGGGCAAGTAACAAAGTAGACTAACAGATGTCACAGCTCGCATAAGACTTTGCTACAAGTATCTCTTGCAGTTCGGCTTCTATAGGGATCTAGATGAAGTACAGTGTGTGGACAAAGACAGGGACACACTCGAACACTATATCTTGGAGTGTAGTAAAATTGAGCCATTTAGGAGATAAATCAAAACTCACTCTGTATGACATGGCAACCGATCTTATTACCATAGATAAATTACCTGAAATCCTTGCACTGTATCCATATTTCCCTTCCAGTAGATAAACGACATATCAGATTATGAAACAAGTAGTGTATTGTGAAGACTAATAATAAACAGAAGCTACCCTATGACTAATATCTCCATTGGTCAAACTATTATGTATTAGTGATAAGACCTACCATTAATGTATAATAACTTACTGTAAATGTATAACTCTTGAAATTAGCATTTTCTCTGTAACTAGCTGACATTTTTTTTTTTTTTTTTTTTACATGTAAACATGCAAATTAAATACAATAAAAACCATTACAAACCAAAGAGAAACAAAGAAAACCCATCAGCCAGAAGGGCCGACAGGACAGCATAACAAATTACAAAACTCAAAAAGGCATTTAAAGTACAGTACAAAGGAGAAACACATGCAGTACAAAGTATAAACAAAGACAAACCAACAAAAACATAGGCGCATATCAAACAGTACAAAACCATCGGGACACAACAACAATACCGGCCTGAAGGACCAATACCCAAAATAAAGAACACATAAACCAAGACCTGAATGCACAGAGAAAGCAGAGGAGAACAAGAAAAAATAACAATAATAAATCAATAACATGGCACAAAGTACATGGCACAACAACAAGTTAAACCAGAAACAGAAACAAAAAAAAAACAAAATTTCTGCACAAAAACCCCGCACGTAAGAGAGCAAACAGCATAGCCAGAAGGGCACATTATACAACAAATCAAATAAACATAAGTCATGAAAAGGTATAGCCTAAATTACCATTTAGAAAACAAGGACGACATCGGCCTGAAGGGTACACAATAAACATCACATAACATACCAAAGCCCAAGACACACTCGATACACACAGCAAGCACACGGACTATCAGGACTGCGCATACTTTTCCGGCCACTCCGCTGCCGGAAAAAGAGTACAATACGCCTCCCACAACACCAGGATTTCCTCTGGAATAGGGGGACGAAGGGTCGTCCGAGGATCGGGCATCGAAATCGGCACACCTTCAACAAATGCCTGAGCGTCCGGAACCCAGACAGTCGAGGGGCACCACGGAATAGGCATCACGCGGTCATGATAGAGAATCTCCACAGGGTTGGTTTTCGAATCATACGCCACGCCGTTGGCCAAGATGAACGGGGCGGGCGTCCCCTTGCAGGCGCGGGCAACTGGCCTCGCAGTCGTAACTTCGGCAGCCTCACAGGGCTCTGCAGCAACCCCGGACGGGACACCTGCAGTGGCCCCCCTCGCCGAACATCCTTCTTTAGTAACAATACTAGGTCGCGGCCTGCACCAGCACCCCCCTCACCAACATCCGGAGGAGCAACCACCCCCACTGCGGGGAACCGCTGACAGAAGAAACAGGAGGTGAATCATACACACACTCCTTGTCATCAGCAGGTACATGGACGTCAGCGTCCACAACCACATTTCCCGAAGACCCATCGGCGTCGAAATCCACCCCATCAGCCCATGCAGTAGAAGAACGCCTGGACCGCTTGGGCACCGGGCGCACATCCTCAGAGCCGGAGGCGGACCCAGAACCACGGGCATCACAAGCCGTGCGGACCAACGCCCGTCTCATGACTGCAGCAGCCTCAACCGCAGGGGGAACCGGACCACACACAACCGGGGATCCCACAGCCACTTCAGCACCCAGCACAGCTGTGATCCGAGGCGAGGATGCAGGGTCAGGCGCAGCATCTGAAGACATGTGAACAAGCGATGAGGAGGGCGCAGCATAAAGGCCCACTGGAGCAGCAGGGACAGGAGCAGGAGGATCCACCGATAGCTTCGCAACAGCCTGAGGAGGGCCGGCGACATCCGGGGGAACGTCAGGGGACGCCGGGGGAGCCGCAACAACGAGCCGGTCGGTCTCCGCATCCCCGGCGTCCCCGTCCAGGGGAAGCGGAGGGAAATCTTCTTCCCTAAAGAGGTTGACAGGTGCAACCGGAGCCGCCTCGCACCCGGCAGCCTGATGCCCCATCAAGCCACACCGGAAACAGGTCCGAGGCTGTCGGGCATAGTACACCCGGATGTAGCACCCCAGAAGCCGGACCGAAGATGGAATATCCGACCGCAGGCGCATTCCCAAGGTGCGAATGTTAGTCCGCCTCCCGGCATACCTCCCAGAGGATATCGTGTTGACCCTCACACTGATGACGGGCCCAAACCGCTGGAAGTAACGCCGCAGAAGATCCTCGGGAAACTCCAGGGGCGCCCCATGCACACTTACATAGGTCAGCGCACCACTCCGGTCTGATATGGAGACCGAGCCGGCACCCCCCGGCAACGACAACGAGCGTCCCTCGTACCGACTGAGGAAATTACGGTACACCTCCTCCGTAACCAGCTTGATGACAACACGATGAGCAGTCACAAGCTCAATGCCGTCGACATCCAGCACAGGGACATGCAGCAGGTCGCACAGAACCACTGCTACTTCCGGATACCCAGCACGCCCAGAGAACTCCAGGCCCACGGAGTTCACGCGCTTAATCGATGGAAGGGGGCCTCCCATGGTAAGCCCAACACCTGCCACGTCCTCACTCAACCAGCCAGGCAACAACACTGGGGGGGGGAGGGGGGGCAGCAACGCCCCGCCACCTGGCGACCAAACAGCTAACCACCCCAGCAGTCACGGAGGGATACGTCCGCACTCCACGGCTGCTCAGGGTCAACCTCCTGTAACTATCTGACATTGTAACTATATGGCGTGAAGGATAGATGAAATTGTTTATGTAATAATGTAAGACGAGGTCTGATAAAGATCTTTTGTGCCTTCTGTAATGCTTTTTTGCGCTACCACTCACAGGCAGGGTACGGGGGTGCACAATAAACAAGCCGTTCAGCGGCAACAATAAAATAATCATTTCATTAACTAGATCTCTGACCGCAACTGCGGAAAGAATGCCTCTTAATCGCATTGAATGGAAAGCCAAACCACCGCACCAAAATGTTAGCTTACATTAAACATGGAGGGGACTACAGAATGCCTTACCACCTCATGGATCATATCAAAGACAAACCAGGAATCCATATTTTTCTGGACTTGGAAAAAGTCTTTGCGCTAGCCATTGCTTCAGCTTCACTGTGCTTCCTGGTGGATAAGGAAATCGAAGGACACGCTCTCGCCTTTGCCAAAGGAAGTCTGCTTAACAGACGCTAAAGTCGTATTGCGAGGAAAAATATCTTCATAAGGCTGAAAATGGAGCCCCGCAGGGAGGAATACCAAGCCCCTTCCTCTGTCATTGAAAAATTCATGAAGCTCAAGGTACCTAAAGCCAAACTGCTTAACTATGCAGACAAATTTTGGTCATTATCAAATATTAGAGGCACCAGGAACCATGCACAAAGTGCCTATACATCAGCAGGGAAGCGGAATGCATAGCAGTGAAAATAAACAATAAAACCAAAGCAATGGCCGGTAAAATGAGAACAAGACCTTTAGACTAGCAATACATGAACGAGAAATAGTGGGTTACCTCTTGTCAATACCTTGGAGTCATAATAGAACGCCAGTTGAAATTCACTGATTAAATTGAATATCTTCGGCAACGATGCAAAGTCAGAAACTCTGCTTTGAACTCCCTGACAAGTCTTAGAGATGGTGCAACTCTACTAGTGCTCAAGATGTACTACGTTCAAGCAATTAGGCCACTAATTGACTGTGCTGTTCCTGGTTTTACATCCCTCATAGGTTGGGATGTAATGGGAGAAACTTGAAGTGTCACAAAATGATGCCCTCAGAACAATGATGGGAGCGCCAATATGGACGAGTCGTGAGAATCTAAGAATAGAAAAACTTACCAGCCCTTCAAAACACAAGGAAGGTTGTTGAATAAACCTCTTTTTGCTAAGACACTTGCCTATGTTCTTATTCCTCATTCTGCAATATTATCCCCATCCATCACCACTATTTGCTACTTTGAAAACAAACCAAATATAAATTATAAGATTATTATTTCTTCAAAAAAAAAAAAAATCTTAACCTTCCTTGGAACATATACGTAAAGAAAACCGCCTCCTGATATGCACCCTAAATATATACTCGACTAAATTAATTTACATACATATCTAACATTTGCTTGAAACAAGCCTGTGAATGCGGAATCGTGTCGAAGGCTTTGCCATTAATTTATTGATGATTGAGCCACACCATGAGGTGGCCCGGGCATGTCCGTAGGTGGTAGCCGTGTTGAGGTGGTTAGTCAGTTGGCAAACAGGTTTTCCTGATCACTGGGAAGTCATTGGCCATGATGTACTCGCCTAGTTGTGCTTGCAGGAGTTGAGCTCTGGCTCTTTGGTCCCGCCTCTCAACTGTCAATCAACAGGTGTACAGATTCCTGAACCTACTAGGCTCCATCATATCTACATTTGAAACTGTATGGAGTCAGCCTCCAACACATCACTTCCCAGTGCATTCCACTTACTAACTACTCTAACACTGAAAATGGTCTTTTCTAATGTCTCTGTGGCTCATTTGGTTACTTGGCTTCCACCCGTCTCTCCTTGTGCGTGTACCACCCGTGTTAAATAATACATCCTTGTCTACCCTGTTAATTCCCCTGAGAATCTTATGTGGTGATCATGTCTCCCCGAGCTGCTCTTTCTTCCAGCGACGTGAGGTACAGTTCCCTCAGCCTTTCCTCGTAACTCATGCCTCTTAGTTCTGAGACTAGTCTAGTGGCATACCTTTGAACTTTTTCCTGTTTCGTCTTGTACTTGACAAGGTACGGGCTCCATGCTGGGGCCGCATACTTCAGGATTGGCCTTACATACATGGTATACAAGGTTCTGAAAGATTCCTTACACAAGTTTCTGAAGGCAGTTCTGATGTTAGCCAGCCTCGCATACGCCGCTGATGTCATTCTTTTGATATTCTTTTCTTTAGGAGACAGGTTTGGTGTGATAACCACTAGCTCTTTCTCTGTTCGTCTGGTGAAGGACTTCATCTCCCATTCTGTATCCAGTGTCTTTTGTTTTCACTCCCCCTAGTTTCATTACCTTACATTTAATTGGGTTGAACTTTAGTAGCCATTTGTTGAACCATTAACTCAGTATGTTTAGGTCATCTTGTAGCCTCGTACTATCTTCCTCTGTTTTAATCCACATAATTTTTGCATCGTCAGCAAACATTGAGAGGAATGAGTCTATTCCCTCTGGGAGATCATTTACATATTTCAGGAAGAGTATTGGTCCAAGAACAGGTCCACCAGGGACTCCAATGGTGACATCTCGCCACTCCGAAACCTCACCCCTAACAGTGACTCTCGGTCTTCAGTTGCTTAGGTACCACCTTATCCAGTGGAGTACATTCCCTTTCACTTCTACCTGCATCTCCAGTTTATGCACCAGTTTCTTAAGTGGTACTGTGTCAAAGGCTCTCTGGACATCCAAAAATATGCAGTCTACCCAGCTTTCTCTTTCTTTTGCCTGGTCATAGAATTCAAACAATCCTGTGAAGCATGATTTGCCATCCCTGAACTCATGCTGATGTTTTGATGCCAAGTTCTTCCGCTCCAGATGTTCCACTAGTTTTTTAGTGGAGGTATTAACTGGCTCAGCATCCAGAACCAAGCTCGAAACATTGAATGCTATTTTCGGTGTGAGAACCCATCGGCTACCTGCTGGATTTCTTGCAAGCAAGTTGCAGAGAGTATGATCTAAGTGTGGAAGGTCTGGTTTGGCTTGAAGAATTGAAGATCGTCCAGGCCTTCATCTTCACCTGAAGTAGATCTTTGGCGTCTTGCTCACGCCTCCTTGTGTATTAATTTGTTGGTCGAAGACAAACATTCGCATCAACATCCCAATAACCAGTAAAATCTCACTCTGGTGGCCAGCACGGTACTAGACGTTTGTAGGAAATTGGTCACTTCACATCTGATGCCAAAAGTGGCGCTAAGACGTGTACAAGGGATAAAGAAAAACAACCTCAATATGGCTGGAGAGAGAACGCTTTGTGGACAGAACGTCAATATGGAGTTGAGCTTTGCCTCAAGACAAAGCTTGAGCCGTTATATAATTTGTTTTTTTGGGTGAAAAGGAAGATATTAAAATTGAAAAGGGAGCAATCTATCACGGTATAGGAAAGTGACGTTCTTGTTTCTCTCGGTACAAATTATAAATCTCACACTCAGTTCAGTTGAAATATTTGGAACAATGGTTCATATTAGTTGGAACATTGAATCCATTTGAAACAGAGTTGACCTTAATAAAGATTTTGGAAGGCTTTTGTACAAGGGTAAGGATGAGCTAGCCTAAGCATTTTTATACCAATTTGACAGTTAATTTGAACACGATCAACTACCCTCAATATTAATGAGAAACGAACTTAATATATCAAGTATCTTGTGGTACGGGGGCACACAAAGATCACCCTCTAAGCTTCGTTCTGCAATTTAGTCAAGTACTCCAAGCTTTCTTTCAGATACCAAAGCAAGCAGAGGCTCAACCTAATCAAACCTAATCAACTAAAGATATGATGATGGAAGAGAATACATCATTTTGACAATGCAAACATTGGCACCACAGCCCGAGTTATAACCTTCAGAAATCTGAGCTTTTTTTTATACTGACGACAGAGTGAATACAACAGAACCATACAGTGGCACCTCAAGGCCAAGGTATCTAAATCTCTTAACATAGTAAAGCTGGGAGCCATTTTACAGTTGCATCTTGTTGACAGCTCCTCCCTGCCTGGGTCGACGCCGATTTGGAATGTTTTCTCTGCCGAGATGACTAAACCTAGGTCCCGACAGGAGTCTAATACAGAGTTAAGAGTTTTGTGTATTAGAATACCCAGTGGTGTGTATCATTGTAAGTCTGGTGCAGTAGGAGCGGCAGTTTATGAAGGTGGAGGACACAACCAACAGCCGAGGTAAATGCATGCTCACTCCCACAATTTGCGTACGATCGAGTGTAAATTTGCGTATATATCAATTTCAGATTGATTTAGTAGCATTTCCACTGTGTCCATATACTTCACATATTTGTAAGTTGTTAAAAAAAAAAGGTACAAATTCTCTTTCATATTGTCTTGCATTAAACCAAAACTATGTACAACAGATTTGAATACCTCCTACTATATGTTGTAATATTATATTGTTTAAAGTTCATAGTTTTTTATATATTATAACCCAACGAATCCAATGGATTAGAACGTCTACAACGATATGGAAGACATCGAGGAGCTCATAAATTGGATGAAGGAAATGGGAGACTGCTTCGTGCAGGTGCTAACAGCAGCCACCACGAAGGAAGGGCGCCAAGTCTTGGTGGTTAAGCTCACAGATCCATTCTCTACTGAACCCGAGACGAAGATTTGGATGGAAGCTAGTTAGAGAGTAGCTTGTTTGCCCTGACTACTCAAGACGGTTAACAATAATTGATGTGTAAATATGAAATAATAACCAATTAGCTTCTGACCATTTCAGCTTTCCTGTTTCAGGTATCCATGCTCGTGAATGGATCTCTCCTGCCGTCTCCACGTACATCTTGAACCTGTTTGTAACGGACGAGTCTTGACGAGACCCGCTGAAGGTGACGGAGTGGTACATCATGCATGTCGTCAACCCAGATGGCAATCAGTACACCTTCACCTTCGAGAGTACCAGGTCAGTCATCAGTGACTGACAGTGTTCACGATATGCAACACCGTGCAGTGTTCATGCCATACAACCTACTACAGTGTACACGTCATACAAGACTCGGCAGTATACCCTGCAGTTTAACAGCACGTACATGTCAATACAATCAGCACATTATTGTCCAAAAGCATGTTTATGTCAAAGTCGTGACTAGTAATGAGCATATATATAGCAGTTTATTTTGGGAATTACCACCAACCTCACTTAGTTTTTATAAATATTTCATTGTCATGATTCCATCAATATTGTTTATTGTAGGCTGTGGAGAAAGAACCGCCGCCGGACCCACCATGATGGCCGCTGCAAAGGTGTGAACCTGATCCATGACTTGAACCTGGAGTGGAGCTTCAGCACGCCAGTCAACCCATGTAGTGAAACGTTCAAAAGCGTCACACCCTTCAGTGAACCCGTGACCCAAGGTCTCCAATCTGAGATGAAAACTGTGGGTGGCATTGACCTTTTCATCGCTTTCCAAGGCTATGGCCAGTCTATCCTTTATCCAGTGTTGTGGAGGGACATACCTCCCGCGTCAAGGAACTCCAAAATCTGGCTATGATATTTGCTCATGCTTTAAGATATACGTCTCGCGGAAAAATTAATTATGAGATCGGCGGATCAGGACCACTGTACGGTCTGGCCTCAGAAGACACCGACGACTTTGTGTACGATGCACAAGATAGTGCATCGTACATGATATAATCTTATACCACTGATCTCACCCTTTATAAGGGAGATGGATTTCTACATCTGGAGAGTCACATGAGCAGCACTCTGGTGGAGACAGCTGCAGGAATCAAGTGTATCGTCAGCCACATTACCAACACCGGGCACTACCAACTCTTAGTAGCAACCATATGTATAGTAACTGACTCGAAGGCAGAAGTTACTTCTGGAATCTTCATTATATATATTAGAAATTCCTGCCTTGGGTGGAGAGGGGGGGTGGTTATTATTTTTAGGGAATCGCCGCTCTGCCACCGGATGGCGCTGACGTTGGGCTTGCCTGTAGCTGCCGAGTGGTGGTTCATTGTTGGAGGAGTGGTGCGGCCACTAGCCTGGGCCCCGGCAGGTGGTTTGATGGTGGCCATGTTGACACTATACGGTTTGACTTTTCTGCCCCTGTTGATTGGCCCTTTGTGCAGATTGCCCTACTGGAGTGTGGATATCCCAGATCTCTTCGACTTAGAGAAACTTTCGCATACCCGTGTGGCAGCGACGTTCATCACGTCACTTATCTACCAGCAGTTTGTGCGCCGCTGGGATGCTCAGTCGCGTGTTATTCCCAGTTCAGCTGTGACCGTGGAAGTCTCGGATCCGTGGGAGCCCTTGACCTTTGTGAGCATCCACAGTGTACCTGTGAACTTCCCTGAGAAGGAGCTGTGTGCTGTGTTCGCAGAATTTGGTGTGGTGTCGGGGCATCGATTTAACCTACGTGGTGGACGGCAGCAGGGGCTCCGTATGGGTGCGCGTACGTTGCGCATGAGGCTTTCTGGGATTATTCTCTCCCGGGTGGCAGTGTGTGGCTTCTACGTGCAGGTATTCTACCAGAACCAGACTCGTTCCAACTTCAGGTGTGGTGAGGAGGGTCACTTTGCTGCTGTTTGCCGTGCTCCTCGAACTGAGGACCCGTCGGTGTTCAGTGAGGAAGATTTTCCGTGCTTGCTGGGGAGTGGGCTGTCCCAAATGGTCAGAGCTCTGTCGATGTGCCTGGTGGAGTGTCTTCACCTGACGTGCCTGCCTCTTCGTCTGCTCCTGTTTGGTCTGCATTGCCAGTTGGCTCTGCGGACCTGGAGGTTTCTGCTCCCTGTACTGAGCTGACGGCGGTTGCGGAGGTGCATCGAGATCCGTGAGAGCCCGTGGCGTTGGTCGATGTTGGTGTGGAGATGTGGTGTGAACCCTGTGCTGGGGACGGTGTACTTCCCGGGGCTGGGGGTGGTGTGGGCCCCGTGACTCCTGACTGTACGCTCAGCGGTGTTCCTGAAGCTGGTGCGGTGGAGCGCCCATCTGCTGTTGCTGGTGATGTGCCTCCCGTGCAATCGTTGAGTTCTGCCCCTCGCCAAAAGCGCGCTCCGAAGGATCGGCCGTGCAGCAGGGGCCCCCTTGGGAAGAGGATCGAGGCTTCGTGTGGTGTGGTTTTGGCGGGCGTTCCTCCGTCCGTTTCTCCTCCTCCTCCTCCTCGGCCGAGGGGTCTGGTGGTGTGGGAGGCGGTGCTAGTGACGTGGGTTCCAGGGAGGCGAAGGACGAGGGGGCAGAGTGGGTGGGGGCGTCGGAGGCTCGGTGCGATTCGTCGCATGCAGTTAGCCCCTTGAAGCTTCAGAGGTGTCCTCATCCGCCCGTCAATGAGAGGTCGTCAACTGGGGTGCAGCGGGTGGTTGCGCCTGGTGTTGCAGGTGCGGCTCCCTCGGGGGGGGGGGGGGGGTGCCGGTGTTCCCCCGGGGGACGCTTGGGATTTGGGGTGCCCTGAGGTTTTTCCGATGGCGCTGTGTTGAATGCGTCATTAAACCTCCACGGGTTTGAATGATCTTTCAGTCCAGTTGGGCCTGATGGATGTTTTGCAGGAGCAGTGTGTGTGTGTGGCTCTGATACAGGAGAATAATGTTAGGGATGTGTGTGCGCGCTTCAAGGTTTGTGTGCTCATCATATTGTGGCGAATCCGCCGAGG
>WNGS01075281.1:0-13052 GCA_020271785.1 Procambarus virginalis | reverse complement strand
TTCGGTCAGTCCTGGACCATTCTCAAGTCGATTGTGATGAGGAAGTAGAGACAGGCAATACTATACCTTACTTTGCTCCTCAGCTCTCTCTTGCCTATTTATTGCCTGTCACAGTCGACTTGAGAATGGTCCAGGACGGACCGAAACGTCGTCGTCCCTTCACCTTCTAGTGTGTGGTCTGGTCAACATACTTTAGCCACGTTATTGTGACTCATCGCCTGCATATATATATATATATATATATATTATATATATATATATATATATATATATATATTATATATATATATATGTGTGTGTGTGTGTGTGTGGTGTGTGTGTGTGTGTGTGTGTACTGTATTTGTACTCACCTATTTGTGCTTGCAGGATCGAGCATTGACTCTTGGATCCCGCCTTTCCAGCCATCGGTTGTTTACAGCAATGACTCCTGTCCCATTTCCCTATCATACCTAGTCTTAAAAGTATGAATAGTATTTGCTTCCACAACCTGTTCCCCAAGTGCATTCCATTTTTCCACTACTCTCACGCTAAAAGAAAACTTCCTAACATCTCTGTGACTCATCTGAGTTTCCAGTTTCCACCCATGTCCCCTCGTTCTGTTATTATTACGTGTGAACATTTCATCTATTTCCACTTTGTCAATTCCCCTGAGTATTTTATATGTCCCTATCATATCTCCTCTCTCCCTTCTTTTCTCTAGTGTCGTAAGGTTCAGTTCCTTCAGACGCTCTTCATATCCCATCCCTCGTAACTCTGGGACAAGCCTCGTCGCAAACCTCTGAACCTTCTCCAGTTTCCTTATGTGTTTCTTCAGGTGGGGGCTCCATGATGGCGCGGCATACTCTAAGACGGGTCTCACGTAGGCAGTGTAAAGCGCCCTAAAAGCCTCCTCATTTAGGTTTCTGAATGAAGTTCTAATTTTCGCCAGTGTAGAGTACGCTGCTGTCGTTATCCTATTTATATGTGCCTCAGGAGTTAGATTAGGTGTCACATCCACTCCCAGATCTCTTTCTCGAATCGTTACAGGTAGGCTGTTCCCCTTCATTGTGTACTGTCCCTTTGGTCTCCTATCACCTGATCCCATTTCCATAACTTTACATTTACTGGTGTTAAACTCCAGTAGCCATTTCCCTGACCATCTCTGCAACCTGTTTAAGTCCTCTTGGAGGATCCTACAATCCTCGTCTGTCACAACTCTTCTCATTAATTTTGCGTCATCCGCAAACATTGACATGTATGATTCCACTCCTGTAAACATGTCATTTACGTAAATTAGAAAGAGGATTGGTCCCAGCACCGATCCTTGAGGTACTCCACTTGTTACTGTTCGCCAGTCCGACTTCTCGCCCCTTACCATTACCCTCTGGCTCCTTCCTGTTAGGTAGTTCTTCACCCATTCTAGGGCCTTTCCGCTTACTCCTGCCTGCCTCTCAAGTTTGTATAGCAGTCTCATGTGCGGTACTGTATCAAAGGCCTTTTGGCAGTCAAGAAATATGCAGTCTGCCCAGCCTTCTCTGTCCTGCCTTATCCTTGTTACTTTATCATAGAATTCTAAAAGGTTTGTTAGGCATGATTTCCCTGTCCAGAACCCATGTTGGTGCTTGTTTACAAACCCAATGCTCTCCAGGTGCTCAACAAGTCTTAGCCTAATTATTCTTTCAAGTATTTTGCAGGGGATGCTTGTCAATGATACGGGTCTGTAGTTAAGTGCCTCCTCCCTATCACCTTTCTTGAAAATCGGTACGACATTTGCCTCCTTCCAGCAACTGGGCAATTCTCCCGACATAAGTGACTCATTAAAGATCATTGCCAGAGGCACGCTGAGAGCCTGCGCTGCCTCTTTAAGTATCCACGGTGATACTTTGTCTGGTCCAACAGCTTTATTTGCATCCAGTGTTGTCAACTGTTTCATTACCTCCTCTGCTGTCACCTCTATATCTGATAGTCTTTCATCTAGGGTAATCGCTTCTAACAATGGGAGCTGCTCAGGCTCGGTTGTGAACACTCCATGGAAATTTGCATTCAGTACCTCGCAGATTTCCTTGTCGCTTTCTGTATATGCCCCTTCTGTTTTCCTCAGTCTTGTCACTTGGTCATTTACCGACATCTTCCTTCTTATATGGCTATGTAGTAATTTAGGTTGCTTTTTCGCTTTGACTGCAATATCATTCTCATAATTTCTTTCCGACACTCGTCTTATGTTAATGTAATCATTCCTAGCTCTGTTACATCTAATCCTGTTGTCCTCTGTCCTTTGTCTTCTGTACTTCCTCCACTCCCTCCTGCTTCTCACCTTTGCTTCCTGACATTGTCTATTAAACCATGGGTTATTATATTCCCTCCTGCTTTTTTCCTTTATTGTTGGAATAAATCTCTCTTCAGCCTCCTTGCATTTCAATATGACTTGGTTCATCATACCTTGCACTGTTTTTCCTCTAAGTTCTTCCTCCCACTGCACTTCTCCCAGGTAGTCCCTTATCCTTCTGTAGTCCCCTTTTCTGTAATCAAGTCTCCTTTCCCGTACCTCTTGACCGTTGGTCACAATTTTAAGCTCCATCATGTAGTCAAAGACTAGGACACAATGGTCACTGGCTCCTAGTGGTATTTCATGTTCCAACTGCTCGATGTCTTCTACATTCTGGGTGAAAATGAGATCTAATAGGCTGGGCGTATCCCCTCCTCTTTCCCTAGTATCTTCCTTCACATGCTGTGTTAGGAAATTCCTGTCAATAACGTCTACCAGCTTCGCTCCCCAGGTCTCCTCCCCGCCATGGGGATTCCTCGTTTCCCAATCTATCTCTCCGTGATTTAGGTCCCCCATGACCAGTAGCTTCGCCTTCATTCTATGCGCTATTGTTGCTGCCCTCTGCAGTTCATCTATACATGCCTTGTTGCTGTCCTCGTACTCCTGCCTGGGCCTTCTACTGTTTGGTGGGGGATTGTAGAGTATCAAGATTACAATCTTCTTCCCATCCACTGTCAGAGTTCCATGTATGGAGCTCGTGCTTTCATTGGTACCCGGATTTTCCAGCTCATCAAACTTCCATTTCCGCTTTATTAGGAGTGCCACTCCTCCTCCCTGTCTCTGTGTCCTTTCTTTTCTTATCACCTGGTACCCCTCCGGAAAGATTGCATCCGAGATCATGTCATTTATTTTAGTTTCCACTATTGCCACTATGTCTGGGTCTGCCTCACTAACTCTTTCTTTTATCTCTTCTGCTTTATTGGCTACCCCATCAGCATTGGTGTACCAAACCTTGAGACTCTTCTTGGAAACTCGGGTGTCAGAGTTCCCCCTTTCACCGGGGGTCTGGGGGGACTGGGGGGTGTCTGGGGGCGAGTGGGGGCTGTGGGGGTGAATGGGGGGGTGCTAGGGGGGTGCCTGGGAGTGCCTGGTAGGCGAATGGGGTCTGGGCATCTAGGGGGGTAGGAAGGGCATAATGGGTCTGAAAGTTAGGGGTCTGAATAGCATGGGGGGGTTGAGAAATAGAGTGAGACTGAGAGTCAGATAGAGGTTGAGAGGTTGGGGGGGAGAGGGATATTGAGGACAGAGGGCTGAGAGGAGAATGGAGCATGGGTGCTGGGAGTGGAAGAGAGGGTGTATTAGTTAGGGGGGAATCGGGGGTAGGTGGGGGTTTTGGGGTAGAAGAGGGGAAGAGGGAGATGGGGGAAGGTGTTAGGGGGTCACAAGGTGAGGGGGTTAAATGTGGGCTGAAGGTGCATAGGAGGGGTGAGGGTTGGGTGGGGTTTGGGGGTGAGTGTAAGAGGGGTGCAGTGGAAGAGAAGGGGCAGGGGTGTAGGAAGGGGTAGTAGGGGAGGGGGATGGGAAGGTGGGTTTGGGGAGGGCATGGCTTGACCCACTGGGGTCGTTGACAGGTGTGATGTAGCAGGGGCAGGGGAATCGTTGGGGAGGTGCAAATGTGGAAGGGACAGGGGGGTTTTGGGGTGATGAAGCAGGGGGGTTTTGGGGGCTGAGGCAGGGGGGAGGTATAGGAGGGCTGAGTTGGGGATGATGCGACCTGGGGGGTGACCTGGGATGTGACCTGGGAGGTGAGACTACCTGAGAAGCTAGTTCGGTGTCGTGCCTGCCACCTATTCTTGTAGGCTATTTGCTCATCTTTCGTCATAAACCTCTCTATAAACACATTGTAATGGGTTTCACTTCCTCTGAGTAAATGCTTGTTCCTCATTATGTACTCCACAGCCTCCTCATTGGAGAATTGTACCAGAACAGGCCTATTTTTGGTACAATTGTAAGGTCCAACCCGGCGGCTGATATCCACCTCGTGTTCTGCCATTCCTGCTCCAATACATCTCAGTATCTCATGCAATTCATATTTTTCCGTCTCTATTCTATCTTGTCTCGTTGGTGCCCCAGATTCGAATAATCCATGTATTATAATAGACCGTCTCCTCAGTAATTCATTGCCATGCTGGTAGCCTGTCCCCTGGGGATTCTCCATCCCAACCGCAGTCACTAACCCATCCCCCACTAATCCTCTGTCCTTAGCCATGCTGTTAATCCTTCCTAATTCGTTTGTGATCCGAGCACATTCCCTCTCCCAGTCTTCTCTTCCCTTCCTAATCTCTTCCTGAATATAGAGCATAAGTTCTTGTTTCTGCCTCTCTACCGCTTCCTGTATTTGCTGAAATAACTCGCTTTTATTCCCTTGGATTAGATCCACCATCCAATTGCTCCTCCTGTCTACAAATTTCCCTATTAATTTGTCTATAAATCTGTCCTCCTCCTCATCCCTGCTGGTGATTGACCTTGAACCCCTTCCTGATCTTGTCATTGCAGTAACAACCTAGCCAAAAAGGCGCTCCTCAATACCTTGCTCAAACTGCAGCACAAACAGGCGAGAAAGTACTCCACGCGGCTGGTCAAGATGTGAGGTCGCTGCGTCCCGGGCGTCCCAGCTGGTGAGGTCACTAGTGGTCAGGTCCGGCTCCACAATTTCGGCTCCACAATTTCACAATATCAAGATGCACTCAACACTTATTTTCAGTAGTGCTGTTTCTACTGTTTTTCTTCACTTTCTTGTGGTTTGAGTGAGCTTACTAGTTATTCAATCACTCATATACACTCATATACGCATATACACTGATTATCCCTCCCAATTCTCTAGCTACGCAAGAGCTTCCCAGACCCTTCTGCCCACCACGGCTGTCTGATCACAACTGTGTGTGTGTGTGTGTGTGTCCCGCCTCTCAACCGTCAATCAACAGGTGTGTGTGTGTGTGTGTGTACGTGTATGTGTGTGTGTGTGCGTATATCACGAAAATAAACACGTGATTAAAAATGTGACAGTGTCAGACCACGGAGGAAAATTGAAACAAGAATTTCCTTAAGTACTTTCGTATATTAATACATCTTCAGAAGGAGTGTTTTACAGGTCGAGTACTGGAGATAAATAGGCAGGAGAGAATGGTGGAGTGAGGTGAGGTACAATACGTGGACACTACAGAGGGCCTATTGGCCCACCCGATGCAGCAACCACACACAGGTCCACACATGGATAATTATAGCATAAAATAGTAAATATATACAATGAATTAGTGAGACAAATGTGTTCCAATGATCCTACTTAAATCGCCCTTTAATTGATCTATTAAAAATGGATCTAAGTTATATAAACCACTGCTAATGTTCAAATTACAAATCACAAGAAGGTGTCCAACAGGGTGACCCCCTTGCTCCTTTTCTTTTCTGCCTAGTCATCAAGGAAGTCACCGATAACCTGTCGAGTGAGCTCAATATTTGTTTTTTGGATGATGGTACTCTAGCCGGCTCCCCAGACGCACTCTTGGACGATATAAGAATAATTCAGGAGCAAGGAGCAAGCCTTGGCCTCACCCTGAACCCTTCCAAGTGCGAAATAACCTCCACCAACCAGCACATAATAGAGCAAATAAAGGTTGTTTTGCCTGACATTCATACAACCAACCCTGAGGACAGCACACTCCTAGGTGCTCCTCTTGGAAGGAATGCCATCGACGAGGTCCTTGGTAAGAAGATCATTGACCTGAAGAGGATGAACGAGAGGATTGAAGACATCGATGCTCATGATGCACATTACCTCATCACCAGATGCTTGTCCCTCCCCAGGCTGACCTACTTTCTAAGATGTTCGCCATCTTTCAACAATATTAAATTAGAAGAGTACGACAGCTTGCTGAAATCAACACTAGAAAAAGCCCTCAATCTTTCCCTCAGCGACTCACAGTGGAAACAGGCCTCCCTTCCTGTCAGACTCGGGGGGCCTTGGCTTGAAGAAAATCCTACCTTAGCACCTAGTTCAACAGGCAGGGGTACATGATCCCAACTTCACAGACTGCACAACCAAATGGGTCTCTCTCGCAGGACCAGCACCCCAACCACCGCCTTCTGAAGCCCATAAGCAATCCAGCTGGGATCGCCCCATTTCCGACCAAGAAGCTGCGACTTTGCTAGAAGCTGTGACAACACCACATGACACTGCCCGACTTAGAGCTGTAGCAGCTCCCCATGCAGGTGATTTCCTATTAGCAACCCCAATATCAGCAACCGGCACCCGTCTCACACCGCAGGCCCTCCGAATTGCCGTGGCTCTCCATCTCGCTGCCCCAATCCACACCGAATACAGGTGTATTTGCGGCGAGGCAGAGGCCGACAAGTACGGACGGCATGGTCTTCTCTGCCAAAGGACAGGAGGATGGCATGCAAGACACGGCGAGGTCAATGACATTATTAAGAGAAGCCTTAACACAGCCGGTTGTCCAGCAGAGAGAGAGCCCCATTACCTAATGTCCCGCAACTCTGATGAGCCTGTCAGTTGCCCAGATGGAATCACGGTGAACCCCTGGAAGAATGGTAGACAGTTGGTGTGGGACTACACTTGCGTTTCAACTTTAGCCAATACCTATGTTGACTTCAGTGCTACTCAAGCAGGAGGAGCTGCCAATCACCAGGAAGCGGCCAAGTCACGTAAATACAGAGACCTTGAGCACCACTACAATTTTGTCCCCATTGCCTCAGAGACACTTGGTGTCTGGAGTAAAAGTGCTGCTAGCTTTTTGAAGGAGTTGGGGTCTAAGCTAATCGAAACAACTAGAGACCCTAGAGCTGCCAGTTTTCTTTTTCAGCACCTTAGTGTGGCAATCCAGAGAGGAAATGCTCACTGCATCCATGGTTCCGGCCCCCCATCTGAGGAGCTGGAGGAGCTATTCAACTTGTGACAAGCAGCCTTGTACCCTGCATGTAATCAATATTGTAACTTTATTTGTGTAAAGACATTTTCAAATATAGTTGGATAAATATACACACTTACCAAAAGGATAGGGGTGGTAGGAGAAGAAAATATCAAAGTGTTCAGTGAGGATCCACAAGGTCTTCTCTGAATACCCTTATTTTCTTCTCCGAGGCTATGGGTCCCTACATTGCACCAGAGGTGGTACCCCTTTTAGGTATATATATATATATATATATATATATATAATATATATATATATATATATATATATATATATATATTATATATATAATATATATATATATATATATATCCCACTCGCCTAAACACGCGAGAGTATTATTCAACTATAGAACACTTTCCCACCAGGAGACTCGAACCCTGGCCAGCACAGAAGCCTTCCAGCCACCAGCATGACAGGTAACGCGTTAACCCACTACACCACACTCAGACCCTTAAAAGAAATGGTAATTTTGGGGCATTTCAACACTCCAAAGATCACCACTTCCCAAGAGCACCAGAGCTAGTGAGGGGTCAAATTTACGTTTTTTCATCAAGTCCCTGTTGAATATGGGAATACACTGTGTCTATGCTTCATGCCCAACTCGCCTAAACACGCGAGAGTAGTTATTCAACTATAGAACACGTTCCCACCAGGAGACTCGAACCCTGGCCAGCACAGAAGCCTTCCAGCCACCAGCATGACAGGTAACGCGTTAACCCACTACACCACACTCAGACCCTTAAAGAAATGGTAATTTTGGGGCATTTCAACACTCCAAAGATCACCACTTCCCAAGAGCACCAGAGCTAGTGAGGGGTCAATTTACGTTTTTTCATCACACCCCAGAAGTGTGAGACTCACTCACACCCCACCCAAACCAAACTCACACCCCAAAAATGAGGTGATTTGATAAAATGCTATGCCCAAGATTACCATCCGAGTGCCGGCGGGGAAGTGGTTCATATAGCCTCGGCTATCACTTCCTTATGTCCGGTCGTGATGGTCAAGTGGTTTAAGGCGTCCCTGTACATACCAGTTGCGTTGCTCCTGGGAGTATGGGTTCGAGTCACTTCTGGGGTGTGAGTTTTCAGTTGTATCTAGTCCTGGGGACCATTCAGGCTTGTTTGCATTTGTGTTCCTCACGTGTTGCCCCAAAAAAGGAGGTGATTTGATAAAATGCTATGCCCAAGATTACCATCCGAGTGCCGGCGGGGAAGTGGTTCATATAGCCTCGGCTATCACTTCCTTATGTCCGGTCGTGATGGTCAAGTGGTTTAAGGCGTCCCTGTACATACCAGTTGCGTTGCTCCTGGGAGTATGGGTTCGAGTCACTTCTGGGGTGTGAGTTTTCAGTTGTATCTAGTCCTGGGGACCATTCAGGCTTGTTTGCATTTGTGTTCCTCACGTGTTGCCCCAAAAAAGGAGGTGATTTGATAAAATGCTATGCCCAAGATTACCATCCGAGTGCCGGCGGGGAAGTGGTTCATATAGCCTCGGCTATCACTTCCTTATGTCCGGTCGTGATGGTCAAGTGGTTTAAGGCGTCCCTGTACATACCAGTTGCGTTGCTCCTGGGAGTATGGGTTCGAGTCACTTCTGGGGTGTGAGTTTTCAGTTGTATCTAGTCCTGGGGACCATTCAGGCTTGTTTGCATATATATATATATATATATATATATATATATATATATATATATATATATATATATATATATATATATATATATATATATATATATATATATATATATATACACACATATATATATATATATATATATATATATATATACATATATATATATATATATACATACATATATATATATATATATATATATATATATATATATATATATATATATATATATATATATATATATATATATATATATATCAGAAATCCACCAGGGCTGTGAGGGGGCGAGAACCCACGATCAAGGCATTGCCAACCGCAATGTCTTATATTTTTTTATAATGATATTATATCTCTCTTATACACGGGTATGTTATACTAGTGATATGCTATGAGTGTCTCCTAGACATACCTCATTATTGTGATATCATTATGTATAATGGTCAGATATATGAATAAAAGTCGTATGTACATTTACATAGCTGGAAATCAATTATAATTTGATGAACCTATACGTATCTAATGGTTAGTTTTGTCATCTTTAATCAGGTGCGAATTATAATGAACGTCACGTTAGTCTTGTGACATGACAGAGGGAAGTGCTAATATTAATGGCCACATACAATCCTAAAATCTAAATCCGCTCAGCAAAATTGTCAACATTTCTCATAATTCAACAGTTTTGGGTTCACCTCTTAGTTCTGTAGCGAGTTAATCTTATACTCGCTCCATTATCTCATTATCTTCATAGCATAACTAATTACAGAAGCTTCAATCCTTTCCCCAATTACAGGTAATACTCTCCTCACCTTGTTGGAGGAAGCTGAGGTGGATTCACCATATAACCCAGTGATGTCATAACAGCAAACCAGTACAATCTCTAGTCAAGAATGTAGTACTCGGCTTGGGCAGTTCTAGTCGACCCAAGACGCTACAGCTTCGACACAGAGCAGACAGCAGACTACGACCGCATCCAGCTACAACGCTCTCGCTCCCCGAGTTCAGACACTCGTAATTCCCAATCGAGCCGCCACGCTCTCCCGCATAGAGCTCCACGACTCCGGCCTCACTCAGCTCTCTGCTCTGCTCCAGGCTTCGTCTCAACGTCTACGACACTGCTGTATCCAGGACTACTAAATAAATATGAAACTCACTAAACACTGTGTATCTAATCAACTCAACAACGTAACATAAACGAACGTTACATTGGTGACCCCAGAGTTTCGACGATACCCAGCCACGATGAACTACAACATGGATTCTCACTGGACCTTCACTCCTGCTGTTGCTTGCTGTGGACCGCTGCCACCTGTCACGGAACGCTGCCAACACCCTCGCCACAGCTATGATTTTCACCGCGATCATCTTGGCATTTTCATCAACTACAGCTTGCTGCACTGCGAGCGTTACTTACTCATCTGACAGTTTCATATTTATTTAGTAGTCCTGGATACAGCAGTGTCGTAGACGTTGAGACGAAGCCTGGAGCAGAGCAGAGAGCTGAGTGAGGCCGGAGTCGTGGAGCTCTATGCGGGAGAGCGTGGCGGCTCGATTGGGAATTACGAGTGTCTGAACTCGGGGAGCGAGAGCGTTGTAGCTGGATGCGGTCGTAGTCTGCTGTCTGCTCTGTGTCGAAGCTGTAGCGTCTTGGGTCGACTAGAACTGCCCAAGCCGAGTACTACATTCTTGACTAGAGATTGTACTGGTTTGCTGTTATGACATCACTGGGTTATATGGTGAATCCACCTCAGCTTCCTCCAACAAGGTGAGGAGAGTATTACCTGTAATTGGGGAAAGGATTGAAGCTTCTGTAATTAGTTATGCTATGAAGATAATGAGATAATGGAGCGAGTATAAGATTAACTCGCTACAGTTCATTTAAGGCATATTTCTCTTCGGTATTTATGTCAATGGATTCTTTCAAGAGCTCGTCAGTGGTCTTCTTGGCCATGGGCGGATTCCAAACGTAATCGATTCCAAAAGAGATAGGCTTCAATCCCAGACCAGGCAATGACGAAGATCAAATAGCTTCATAAACCAGGCAATCGCGAAGGAAAGCTGGCCCCAGGCCGGACTACGATATGAGAACTATTGAAGTCGTCTACAGGTAACCTATAGGTAATCTACAGACCAGCGATCAATTTGAAAGGTTAATCTGTCTTGTAAAGACGAATTTTTATGAATAATTAACAAATATTTCTTCACTTTAGCAGTGTAAATCCCCCTTTGAGGTTCTTTTCAACATCGTTCAGTGATTCCCCGTTTTCTTCATTGACTTTAATAATAATAATAATAATAATAATAATAATAATAATAATTCCTTGTTTCGGGAGACAGGCAGCCAGAGTGTATTCATACACGTAAGGCTTATATGGAGGTTTCTTACCCCCCCCCTTCCAAAGGTCGAATTACTGACCCAGCCCAGGACAAGCTGAGTACCTACTTACTGCTAGGTGAACAGAGGCATTAAGTAATTGGAAATACGCCCAACCATTTCTGTCCCGCCCAGGATTCGAACTCTGGATTCTTGATTGAGTCGAGAACGAACCCGACTGTACTACCGAGACCCGAACTGTACTCATGTAGTGGCAGCATCGATCAGAGAAACGGACTCAAAAAACAGTAAAGGTGTTTAGACTGCTAAGATTTAATGGCAGGAAAAGATGGCAAAGGTCTAACACTGAACAGTTAAATTTAATGCAACAAAAGTGTGACCAAAGTTATTTTGTCTCCCTATGCAAAATAAATTCCTCTATTTCAAAAATATCAAATTCAAATGCTGATGCTTTTTAATGGGAAGTAATAAATTAACAGCTTTTTTCTTCTGAATTCATGATACACTGCTTTGTACTATTTCAACTTGGAATGTTGTCAGTTTGCAACCTCAAGGCAACTTTCCACAGACTGCATATCCTACTGATTTATTTCAATAGATTCCACATTCTATTTATATATCTCACTAGACTGCACAACCTATTTATATAATACAATAGGCTATACGTTATATAACTGCACATTTTGTTGATATTTTTCAATAGATTGTACATACTGTTTATATATTTCACTAGACTCCACAACTTATTTATATATTACAATAGGCTGCACATTATATATTACGATAAACTGCACATTCTATTGATATATTTCTATAGATTGTATATCCTATTTATATATATTTCAACAGACTGCACATCCTGTTTGTTAACACTAGTGAATATGGTGACCTGATCACTACAAGTTCAAGAGACACCACTGCTACACCCCACCCCGTCCTTTCGAGTGGTCACAACGTCACAAAAATGATGTACTAAATTGGTCGAACCTAACTTAACCTAACCAACACTCATTGAAAACGTGAATGTTTATGAGCCGCTATGATTTCTAGTACATCCTATTTTGTTCGTTGGGGAATTTGGACGTCAAAATACAAATTATTAGTGGAAAGGACAGGTTGCCTGCCTTCTAATACTGTACTGCACAATTAACATTGTTGTTACTGATGTTTGGGGCTTTGCATTACTGTGTATGTTTTGCTGGAGTTTGTAGATATTGGCTTTTGTTTACATATAACTAAGTTTCTCTTCAAAGTTTGGTTATTGCAAAATTTTCTACACTAAAGAAATTTACCGTACCTCTCCATCTGAAAATATATTAACCATCTTCATTATTGTATTAACATATATACTGTATATATATATATATATATATATATATATATATATATATATATATATATATATATATATATACGATGTAAATAAAACTTTTTAATAAATTACCGTATTGTAACATGAAAATTCAGCATATTTTGGTCTTATAAACTGTCATTGGGACGCTTTAATCACGACTTTATTAAAATCCTACAAGTTGATAGAAATACAGGACTAGCTACAAGGCCACTCTTCCTACCCTCGTGTTATCAATTCTTTCTTAGTTATAATGAATCAATTATATCGGTGTATATTGAGGCATACAACTTACACATATTACTTTAACAACCCCATTAGAGGCAAATGTGACAAGTTGATTTAGAAGTAGAACTTTTCCTATTATTTCTCGAAAAAAAATGTTTTATATGTTAAAGTTGATGTATATGTTAAAACAGTCAGTTATATACACTGCTTGAAACTTTTGCCACATATAAGCAAAAAAAAAAATATATACCTACCCATGACAAAAGA
>WNGS01075278.1:0-12014 GCA_020271785.1 Procambarus virginalis | reverse complement strand
TTAGTTGGGCAGAAACTCGGACGGTTTTCGTGGGCTGCCTCGTCGGGTTGGGAACGGAGGTTTACGAGCCTGTTCCTTCTGCCAAGGCTTCTGGGTCTTACCAGCGGCCCTTTCTTGCTGCCTTTCCCATGGACTCTTCCTTTTCTTTAAGGCGTGGGCTTGGAGGACGGCTCTGCCCCGGGCCTTTGTTGCGGGTTCCCGGGGCTGTGGGGATGCCTGCTAGCAGTTCTTGGGCTGTTTGCCCCCTGCCTGGGTTTTCTTCTTCTGGCAGAGTTTTTCGCCCATCCATTGGCTTCCTTCCACTTTTGCTGGCGTGTTTTCGTATCTTTTGCGTCGGTCACAGCCCTCTGTTCTGGTGGCCATTTTCTTCTGCCAGTTTCCCGGCGTGGCCACCAGGGCGCGTTGCGGTTTGTTTACATGCGCCTGGGTGTGCGAGCGAGTGTCTTGGGTGAGTTTTTTCACCTTTTTCAGTTGTTTTATTCTCCTGTTGTCGTTTCTTTGCTTTTCTTGTGTTTTTTGCCCGTTTACTGTTCTGGGAATTTTTGGGTTTTGATTTTACACCGGGTTTTTCGTTTTGTCTGTTTTGGGTCTGGGCCTTAGGGTTTGGGCTCAGTGTCCCTGTCTGTTATACTTGCTCCTGCACCTTGTCCCTCGGATTTCGGTCTGCTTTGACCGTTTCCCTGGGGGTTCTGTCTGGGGGCTGTGCTTTGCCTTTCTGCGGTGTATCTCTGCCGGCAATTGTGGTGGTTTGGGCTCCCCTGGGTTCGATTCCGGGTTCCTTTGGGTTCTTTGGTTTCGTTCCGGAGATTTCTTCCTCTTGGGCCCCCTTTGTGGGTTCAGGGGGTTTGTTTCCTCGTGTGTGACCCGGTTCTGCCTTCTGGGGTTCCTGGGTCTTCCTGGCTTGCAGACTGATCTTTTTGGGTCTTGGCATGTGTTGTGGTCGTACTGGAACTTTGGGGTTTTGTTGTCGAGGTGGGCCTTTTGATGCAGTTTTGTGCCTTCTTCGCCTGGGCGGCATGGTGCTCTCTGCCCACTGGTCAGCGGCTTGTAATTTTCTTTTCACGTGTATGTGTGTGTGTACACATGTACATGTTGTGACAATAATCTCTTCCCAGAGATTGAGCCTGCTATTTCCTTACTTCATCACGTTCTCAACAATATGCAAGATACGTTTTATAGTGGCTTAACGTATATATCAAGACAGCCACACGCACCTGCAACTCCCTCCTCCCCCCCTCTCCAGCACCTGCTGCACACCTGGTCGACCTGCCAACTGCTGCTCCCAGCCAAACTAGCGACTTGCGGCCGTCCTGCGTTCTCATTGGCCGCCAACCAACACACCACTCCCGCTCCACGCCAATCACATTTCTCGCCAGTCATTGTTGGAGTCCCTTGCAGCTCTGCCAGCCAGAATATATCTTGTGCTCCTGCTGTGAACACCTAATTTGACCCACCTCGTGTGATCAAATAGAGGTTTATAGCTAGCGCATATATTCCCATCACCATTTATCTTTGTTAACGTAACCAGTTCCCCCCCTTTTCAATTCGTTATATATAATTTTACGTGTTTTTCTTTTACATTATTTTAAATGCCAAGGAATTGTCTTTATTTTATTTTGTTTTCTAGATTAAGTAAAGTGCATTTTTTATATTTTGTGTTTTCGTGTATCTTACCTTACCACAGATTATCAGACAAGCAGTCACTCTTTTTTTTCCTTTTTTTTTATATAACTTAAATGTATGTGGCCCAGCATTGACATCTGCTATTTGGAAGACTGCCGACCACCATTTCCAACACGTTACCGTCACAATGTACATGTGTACACTGTGTATGTGCATATGCACATGTGTACTTACCTAATTGCCTAATTGTACTTACCTAATTGTGCTTGCGGGGGTTGAGCTCTGGCTCTTTGGTCCCGCCTCTCAACCGTCAATCAACAGGTAATTACCTAAGTGTAGTTACAGGATGAGAGCTATGCTCGTGGTGTCCCGTCTTCCCAGCACTCTTTGTCGTATAACGCTTTGAAACTACTGGCGGTCTTGGCCTCCACCACCTTCTCATCTAACTTGTTCCAACCGTCTACCACTCTGTTTGCGAAAGTGAATTTTCTTATATTTCTTCGGCATCTGTCCGAGGTCCGCGGTTGTTCAACGTCCTCCCAGCAAGCATAAGAAGTATTGCCGGAACAACCGTGAACATCTTCAAGAGGAAACTAGATTTATTCCTCCAAGGAGTGCCGGACCAACCGGGCTGTGGTGGGTATGTGGGCCTGCGGGCCGCTCCAAGCAACAGCCTGGTGGACCAAACTCTCACAAGTCAAGCCTGGCCACGGGCCGGGCTTGGGGAGTAGAACTCCCAGAACCCCATCAACTAGGTATCAACCAGGTATCTGTGTTTAGCTAGTTTTAATCTATGACCTCTTGTTCTTGAAGTTCCAGGTCTCAGGATTCTTCCCTGTCGATTTTATCAATTCCTGTTACTATTTTGTACGTAGTGATCAAATCACCTCTTTTTCTTCTGTCTTCTATTTTTGGCATATTTAATGCCTCTAACCTCTCCTCATAGCTCTTGCCCTTCAGTTCTGGGAGCCACTTAGTAGCATGTCTTTGCACCTTTTCCAGTTTGTTGATGTGCTTCTTAAGATATGGGCACCACACAACAGCTGCATATTCTAGCTTTGGCCTAACAAAAGTCATGAACAATTTCATTAGTATTTCACCATCTATGTATTTAATAGCAATTCTGAAGTTAGAAAGCGTAGCATAGGCTCCTTGCACAATATTCTTTATGTGGTCCTCAGGTGATAGCTTTCTATCTAGAACCACCCCTAGATCTCTTTCTTTATCAGAATTCTTTAAAGATTTCTCACATAATATATAGGTTAAGTGGGGTCTATGTTCTCCTGTTCCACATTCCATAACATGGCATTTATTAACATTAACCCTTAAACTGCGCAACGCGTCTGCAGGTTCACGTCTGGTTTGCGCAACGCGCCTCTGGGTATTTGTATTTTTCAAGTTCCATTCAAAACTCCCGCGGCTACATGGGGTTCACATCAGCTTCCTCAGGGCTCTTGTAAACAGACGCCATCTTTAAAAAAAATCATGGTCCACATTCCTGGGTGTCGGAGCCTCAGTAGTGAGTGAGCAACCAAGGCTAGCGCTCGCTGCATGTGCGCACAGCACTGCTGTTCAGCGTGTGACCACAGCATCGCCTAATAATGTCAAAATATATATATAACTTGTATTATTTAGCCATGATAGTAGTATAGAAGAGCCTGAGTGTGATAATGACTGGGTACAATGTTCAAATATCAGTGATTCAATGCTGTTCACGATGTTCACAGCGCTTGCCACAGCACCACAGCATTATTTCGTCCATGTAGGAATCTTCAAATGATTTCTTATGTTCCTTTTCAAAATAAACGTATGGTCAATTATTCATTTACAGGAATTAGTGACCAGGATTGTGGTTATAATTAGCGTTGTGCGTAGTATTGTGGAAGGAGGAATTTTGGTGAGGGAGGGAGGGCGAGAATTGAGGTAGCCTTATTGTGTGTGTGTGTGTGTGTGTGTAATTACCTAAGTGTAATTACCTAAGTGTAGTTACAGGATGAGAGCTACGCTCGTGGTGTCCCGTCTTCCCAGCACTCTTTGTCATATAACGCTTTGAAACTACTGACGGTCTTGGCCTCCACCACCTTCTCCCCCAACTTGTTCCAACCGTCTACCACTCTGTTTGCGAAAGTGAATTTTCTTATATTTCTTCGGCATCTGTGTTTAGCCAGTTTATATCTATGACCTCTTGTTCTTGAAGTTCCAGGTCTCAGGAAATCTTTCCTGTCGATTTTATCAATTCCTGTTACTATTTTGTATGTAGTGATCATATCACCTCTTTTTCTTCTGTCTTCTAGTTTTGGCATATTTAATGCTTCTAACCTTTCCTCGTAGCTCTTACCCTTCAGTTCTGGGAGCCACTTAGTAGCATGTCTTTGCACCTTTTCCAGTTTGTTGATGTGCTTCTTAAGATATGGGCACCAAACAACAGCTGCATATTCTAGCTTTGGCCTAACAAAAGTCATGAACAATTTCTTTAGTATATCCCCATCCATGTATTTAAAAGCAATTCTGAAGTTAGAAAGCATAGCATAGGCTCCTTGCACAATATTCTTTATGTGGTCTTCAGGTGATAGTTTTCTATCTAGAACCACCCCTAGATCTCTTTCTTTATCAGAGTTCTTTAAAGATTTCTCACATAATATATAGGTTGTGTGGGGTCTATGTTCTCCTATTCCACATTCCATAACATGACATTTATTAACATTAAATTCCATTTGCCAAGTGGTGCTCCATATACTTATTTTATCCAGGTCTTCTTGAAGGGCATGACAATCATCTAAATTTCTTATCCTTCCTATTATCTTAGCATCATCAGCAAACATGTTCATATAATTCTGTATACCAACTGGTAGATCATTTATGTAGACAATAAACATCACTGGTGCAAGAACTGAACCCTGTGGTACTCCACTTGTGACATTTCTCCAGTCCGATACATTGCCTCTGATCACAGCCCTCATTTTTCTATCAGTCAGAAAGTTTTTCATCCATGTTAGAAGCGTACCTGTCACTCCTCCAATATTTTCCAGTTTCCAGAACAACCTCTTATGTGGAACTCTGTCGAAAGCCTTTTTTAGGTCCAGATAGATGCAGTCAGCCCAACCATCTCTTTCCTGTAATATCTCTGTTGCTCGATCATAAAAACTGAGTAAATTCGATACACAGGATCTACCAGATCGAAAACCATACTGTCTGTCTGATATTATATCATTTCTCTCCAGGTGTGCTACCCATTTAGTTTTAATTATTTTTTCCAATATTTTGACTATTACACTTGTCAATGATACCGGTCTATAATTAAGGGGGTCTTCCCTGCTTCCACTCTTGTAAATTGGAACTATGTTAGCCTTTTTCCACACATCAGCTACAACTCCTGTAAACAGGGATGCCTGAAAGATCAGTTGAAGAGGGATGCTGAGCTCAGGTGCACATTCTCTCAGAACCCATGGTGAAACTCCATCTGGACCAACTGCTTTGTTCTTATTTAGCTCTTTGAGCATTTTTTCCACTTCGTCTCTAGACACCTCTATGTGCTCTATGTTGTTCTCTGGAATTCTTATTGTATCTGGTTCCCTGAAGATTTCATTTTGTACAAACACACTTTGGAACTTTTCGTTTAATGTTTCACACATTTCCTTTTCATTTTCCGTGAATCTATTTCCCATTTTCAACCTCTGAATATTATCCTTTACCTGCAATTTGTTGTTTATGAATTTATAGAATAGACCTGGTTCTGTTTTACATTTGTCTGCAATCCCTTTTTCAAAATTTCTTTCTGCCTCTCTCCTCACTGCCGTGTAGTTGTTTCTCGCATCTTTGTATCGCTGGTATGATTGGGGGTTTGGCCTCTTCCTGTATTGATTCCATTTTTGTGTCTTTTGGTCTCTGGCCCTCTCGCACTTTCTGTCAAACCAATCCTGTTTCCTAGTTCTGCTTCTCTGTTTTGGTATAAATTTTTTTGTGCCTTTATCATATATTTCACAAAACTTGACATACATCTCATTCACTTCCTTGCCTAGCAACAAGTCTGTCCAATTATACTCCCTAAAAAATTTTCTAAGGTTGCCATACTGTCCTCTCCTAAAGTCAGGTTTTTCAATTGCATCGACCATCATATTTTCTTCCAGATTATAACTGTGTGTGTGTGTGTGTGTGTGTGTGGCTGCCACTCTTGTTTTGCTCACCATACTAGCTTAGTGGTTCGCTATGGGCAAAACATGTGTACATGGGTATATATAGTGTGTATATAGTGTAAGAACAGCAACAGAAGAATGTTGAGAGGAGCTATTTTGGTGAGGGATGTGACGTAATCGTAGCGTCGTCTGCTGTGTGATTTTTCATGCAGTGTATGGTGGCCACTGTACTGTTTGGACACAATACCGGCTTGCATAGTTCTGGTAAATAAAACATGTAGATAGGTATATAGAACATATGTAATAAGAACTATAACAGTATGGTGGGAGGAGCAATGTTGGCGAGTAAGATGTTGGAGTGAGGGAGACTGGCTGGGTGTGGCTGCTCTCACTCGAGATGTTCTGAATGTGTTCATGGCCAAATGCTCCTATTGGCCCATACGAGGCAGCTCATATTGGCCCATACGAGGCAGCTGCTATTGGCATATACGAGGCAGCTGCTATTGGTCCATATGAGGCAGCTCCTATTGGCCCATATGAGGCAGCTCCTATTGGCCCATATGAGGCAGCTCCTATTGGCCCATACGAGGCAGCTCCTATTGGCGAAGCAGCTGCTACGCGATGTTCTGAATGTGTTGATGGTAAATGTATATGGTGTGTGACAGTGTATAGTGTGTACATATGTTGTAAATATACATAAATGAACATGAAACATTGGTGTGAATAACTGTATGATGGGAGGGGGCAAAGTTGGCGAATACAATGTTGGAGAAGTGAGGGAGGGCTGGCTGGGTGTGGCAGCTCTCACTCGCGGTGTTCTGAGTGTGTTGATGGTGAATGTATATAGTGTGTGACAGTGTATAGTGTGTAAATAGATTGTATATATATATAAATTAGCATGATACATAGTAAATATGTGCTGCATATGTGTACACAAGTGTCATGCACGTAACACAGTGTCTTCGGACAGTACGGATGTTTTACTGCCATAATATAGTGTACGTGTTCACTATACATAGGATTAGCACGTAAAAACAAATAAAATGTATTTGGAACTGTGCGAAAAAAATGAACGAAAATACAGTGGCACCTCAACATCCGATTGCCCCTACTTACGATAAATTTGAGTTACGATATAAATTTCTTAAAAAAATGCGACTCGACATCCGATAGTGTCGTCGACATCCGATATTTGTTGGTACACGTTCGGGTCGGCCGAGCGCGTGGTTCCCGGTCACGCGGTCCGACCTGCCTCAGTTTACTACAGCTACCCGCTTAGTGACTATTGCGCCTAGAAGAAATTCCGCTTTTGTGGTGATTTTTTGCATTTTGAACATTAAAGTAATTATTATATAATACGCCATGAGTCAGTGAGTCGGGAAAGTCAGTGGTAAGGCTCAACATATGAGATCCCATGTAAGACCATAGAGCAGAAACAAGAGATCATTCGTAAATATGAAGACGGTGTGCGGGTCGGTGAACTGGCTAGGCAGTACAACAAATCTCAGACAACGATATCCACCATACTGGCTAAGAAAAAGGACATTATGAGTGCTAAAGTGGCAAAAGGCGTATCAATAATCACGAAACATATAACATAAAGTGGCAAAAGGCGTATCAATAATCATGAAACATAGAACTCCTCTTCCAAACAGTAACAACTCTCCTCCTCCCCTCTCATCACCATCTTCCATACGCCATCGAAATCCCTCCATAAAGGTAAGTGAAGTTTTGGTACTGTATTGTAGTTAGAAAAAACATTGTATTCAGTATAAAATGTATTTTTGTTAATATTTTGGAGGGTAGGGAGCAGATTAATTCAAATCCCTTTATTTCTTATGGGAAAATTTGCTTCGACTTCCGATCCGTCTCTGGGAACAGATTAGCATCGGAAGTCGAGGCCCCATTGTATATTCGTGGCAACTCGCGCGCCCCGCCCCGAGCACCCCACCCGCCCCGGAAGCTTACGGCACGGGAGCACGGGGAATGATGACGTCACGCCCCAACTTACGGACCCCACAGCAGCCAAAGTAAGTACAATTTCGACCTTTTTTTTACATACCCATACTGAGGGAAGGGTTTTTGACACTTTAAAAAGAAAAAAGAATTTTTTCCAGAGAATTTATTTCCTGCGCACCACGGGGGTGTCATATTTGGAGGCAACGTAGATAAGGGGTTAAATTCCATTTGCCAAGTGGTGCTCCATATAATTATTTGTCCAGGTCATCTTGAAGGGCATGACAATCATCTAAATTTCTTATCCTTCCTATTATTTTAGCATCATCAGCAAACATGTTCATATAATTCCGTATACCAACTGGTAGATCATTTATGTAGACAATAAACATCAATGGTGCAAGAACTGAACCCTGTGGTACTCGACTTGTAGCATTTCTCCAGTTTACCCGTCACCTCTCCAATATTTTCCAGTTTCCAGAACAACCTCTTATGTGGAACTCTGTTGAAAGCCTTTTTTTTAGGTCCAGATAGATGCAGTCAACCCAACCATCTCTTTCCTGTAATATCTCTGTGGCTCAATCATATAAACTGAGTAAATTCGATACACAGAATCTTCCAGATCGAAAACCATACTGTCTGTCTGATATTATATCATTTCTCTCCAGGTGTTCTACCCATTTAGTTTTGATTTGTTTTTCCAATACTTTCACTATTACACTTGTCAATGACACAGGTCTATAATTGAGGGGGTCTTCCCTGCCGCCACTTTTGTAGATTGGAACTATGTTAGCCTGTTTCCACACATCTGCTACGATTCCTGTACACAGGGATGCCTGAAAGATCAGGTGAAGTGGAATGCTGAGCTCAGGTGCACATTCTCTCAGAACCCATGGTGAAACTCCATCTGGGCCAGCTGCTTTGTTCTTACTGAGCTCCTTTAGCATATTTTCCACTTCATCTCTTGACACCTCTATCTGCTCTATGTTGTTCTCTGGAATTCTTATTGTGTTTGGTTCTCTGAAGATTTCATTTTGTACAAACACACTTTGGAACTTTTCATTTAATGTTTCACACATTTCCTTTTCATTTTCCGTGAATCTGTTTCCCATTTTCTACCTCTGGATATTATCCTTTACCTGCAATTTGTTGTTTATGAATTTGTAGAATAGGCCGGTTCTGTTTTACATTTATCTGCCATCTCTTTTTCAAAATTTCTTTCTGCCTCTCTCCTTACTGCCGTATAGTTGTTTCTCACATCTTTGTATCGCTGGTATGTTTGGGGGTTTGGCCTCTTTCTATACTGATTCCATTTTTGTGTCTTTTGGTCTCTGGCCCTCTCACAATTTCTGTTGAACCAATCTTGTTTTCTGGCCCTGCATCTCTGTTTTGGTATGAATGTTTGTGTGCCTTCCTCGTATATTTTGCAAAATTTGGCATACATTTCATTTACTTCCCTGCCCAGCAACAAGTCTGCCCAATTACACTCATTAAAAATTTTTTGAAGTTCCCCATAGTGACCTCTCCTTAAATCGAGTTTATCAACTGTTTCAATGTCCCCATTTTCTTCTAGATGATATCTTAAAGCATAATCAATGTCTAACGGGACGTGATTACTCTTTCCCAAGGGAGGAAGGTACTGGATGTCAAATATCTCTTCTTCTTTCCTGGTGAATACTAGATCCAGTACTGACGGTACATCTCCTTCCCTCATTCTTGTGGCCTGCTTTATGTGTTGATAAAAGAATGTCTCCAGAATGAGGTTCACAAATCTGCATATCCAAAAGTCCTCCGTTCTTGCTTTATAGGCCTCCCAGTCTATTTCTTTAAAGTTGAAGTCCCCCAGTATCAACAGTGATTTGTCTTTATCTGCTTGTACAATAATCTCTCTCATGACCATTATGAGGCCCTCTCGTTTGTCATCCAGTTCTTCCTTTGTCCATGTGTTGCTTGCTGGTGGGCTGTAGGCATTTAAAATTATCAGCTTATCATCCTGATTCCAGATCTGCAATGCCATTATGTCTATCTCGAGGGTTTTCAAATATTAACTCTCTTACCTTCAGGTGTTTTTTCACTAGTACAGCCACTCCTCCTCCCTTCCTAGTTTTCCTGTCACGTCTCCAAACTGAATAGCCTCTTGGGAATATGACTTCATTTATTATATTTCCTTCAAGTTTCGTCTCTGATAATGCGATAAAACTCCAAAGTTTTTGACCTCACTCCATCTATGCTGGTATATACAATTTTCAGGAACATGTTCCCTTTTCCTTTGCTCTTTACTCCCCCTTCCACTACTGATCTTGTTGCTTTGTTTTTATGTACCATTTCACAAGCTTTCCAGTCCCTGTCACTTTGTAGAAAAAAGAATTTCTGTCTTCTTCATTTCTATCCCCATTTAGACGCCTCAATTAGGTTCATTTTCAGCTTTTCTCTGTCTTCCTTGGAGAGGTTTTGTCTTATTGACCAAAGTTTGCCAACCTCATCACTCTGCAATTTCCTGGCATTTCTAAGAACTTCCATCATGTTTTTCACTCCATTAAACGTCACCCTTAAGGGGCAGTTCTTGTCTTTCTCATATTTTCCTATTCTTCTAAAATCACTGACATTTTCCTTTGAGCCTACTCCTAAACCTACTATTTTCTCTATGATTTTCATCTCTTCTGTTGCTCGGTCCACCCTAGATGAAATTTCCTTCCCTAAACATACAAAAATTATTATGGACTTCTGTCTGCAATGTTTTGTACTAGTTTACTGTTGGTAACCAGTTCTTTCCTAATTGTTTGCCTAATTTCTGCTTCTTGTTGGTCATTTCTGATTTTGACTTCCAAACACTTCTTTGATAGTCTCTTTCTCTTTTACAACTTGGGCATATGTCTCTTTTTATTTCTTCTTTATACCTTTATAGTTCTTTATTCACCTCCTCAATGTGAGTTGTCAGTGAAGTTTCAGTGAAGGTGTACAGGTTCCTGAGCCTATTGGGCTCTATCATATCTACACTTGAAGCTGTGTATGGAGTCAGCCTCCACCACATCACTTCCTAATGCATTCCATTTGTCTACTACTCTGACACTGAAAAAATTCTTTCTAACGTCTCTATGGCTCATTTGGGCACTCAATTTCCACCTGTGTCCCCTAGTGTGTGTGCCCCTTGTGTTAAAAAGTCTGTCTTTATCTACCCTATGAATTCTTCTGAGAATCTTGTATGTGGTGATCATGTCCCCTCTAACTCTTCTGTCTCCCAGTGACGTGAGGTTTAATTGAGGGTGTGTGTAACATACCTTGTGTGTGCGTGTATTTATATATGTATGTATATGTGTATGTGTATGTATATACAGAATATATATGTGTATATGTGTATGTATACTTTTTCTTTCGGAAGGGGCTCTGTTCCCTTCTCTGCTGATGGGCCGCTGGGGAAGCAGCTTGCTCTGCTAACTCTCGCATGGTCCCGCAGTTAGTGGACGCTTTTGGTTGTCTTTTAGCCACTGGTGGCGGCGGTGGACAGCTTCTCCCCCTTTGAGGGCTTCAGGGCTGGCGAGGTGGGCTTCTTCCCCTGCGCTTCGTTATGTCATCTTAGTGGGTGCGTTGGACGTGGCCGATCCGCCCCATCTGTGGTAAAACTCCAGGCAGTAATATCTCTTTTAATTGACTTCAATAAATATAGTTTATCTTATTTTTTCTTAGTAGGTAAGAAATTGAGTGGAATGTATGTACTTGTTAAAACTGCCTGAAATTATTCTCACACAAATTGGAGGGACAATTTGTAGCTTAACCACTTTGTAATGGCTCCTTCTTAAACTACAAATTGTTTACCTAATTTTAATTATTATATTATTTTATCATACCACATATGGTGGTCTAATCTACTATTATTTCAACAATTATTACTAGTTATGAATACTACTACTACATAACTAGAATGGCCTTATCTGAGCCTGTAGTAAGGGCCCACTAAGGCTGTGTCATGTTAGCATCTATGTGGGTGTGGCCCTTGCCTCAGTGCCAATGGCGGCTGTGGGAGGCCTCTACAAGGCTGGCAACATCTAGGTACATGTGTAGTTCTATTGCTAAGCTACTTGCTGTTCCAAGTCACAATTTAACTGTATTGTGGGATGCAAGGAGTTGGGAGTAACATTTCCCCTAAGCATGATCATACAGGTAAACATGGTAGGTGAGGGCTGGTAAAAATGAAGAGTACACGTACGTGGGGTTGGTGTTGTTCATATATGGTAACCGAACTATACCCTTTGGATATTAAGCATGGCACTAGAAATAATAACCAAATACTTTGAGAAGCCGGAC
>WNGS01075230.1:0-11934 GCA_020271785.1 Procambarus virginalis | reverse complement strand
TGTGTGTGTGTGTGTGTACTCACCTAGTACATATATGTATGTGTGTGTGTGTGTGTGTGTGTATGTGTGTGTGTGTGTGTTTGCGTGTACTCACCTAGTTGTGTTTGCGGGGGTTGAGCTCTGGCTCTTTGGTCCCGCCTCTCAACTGTCAATCAACAAGTGTACAGGTTCCTGAGCCTATTGGGCTCTATCATATCTACATTGTAAACTGCGTATGGAGTCAGCCTCCACCACATCACTGCTTAATGCTGTTATGCTGCAGCAGTGTTCACTCTAATGCGTCAGTCCTGGCAACACTGCAACGTTGAGCCTAATTAAGGCTGCAGTCACATACCGTGGGTGGTATAATGAAAAAGTGCAGTAGTGTAGGTGTCGTGTTCATGGCGTCATTACCTCACAACGGGAGTGACCTGCTACACCACCACCTGTACAGCCCTTCACTACACCACACGGCACACAGATCACAAGTTAGCTTGGTCAGACGTGAGATATGATCACTAGATAACGCGTTCACAAGTAGGATCAACCCGAGAGCAATCTGGATCAAAAGTGAGCTTTGTACTTTCAGGTAAAGGTTTGCGTTCTATGATCCAAAGTGGAGCGACTATTCTTAATGGCTTATAATCTGGAAATTACGAAATTAGGAACTGTAATAGCAAATAGTTTTCAAGTCATTGTGCGTCTTTTACAGCAGGCAATTTACAGTGCGCAGTTGGCATAGCTGTAAACAAGATCATTAAGCGGCCATCAACGACACGACTATTAAAGAAACCTGATATATAAGGAACGGTAACCTTATGGAGGCTCTAAATATACTTTCTATGAAAACAAATTTCATATATGACATGTCGTTTCTTCTCGACTTGAAGATATCACATTCTGGGGTTTCTCTTCGTAGCTTCATCCAAGAAGTTATCAATATAACACTTTTTCTGTGCTACAACGGTAGCACAGAACATCTGAGGTTGGGTCCCCTTGCCCACTGTTTTGTTGGCAGGTGTGAGGTTGGGTCCCCTTGCCCACTGTTCTGTTGGCAGGTGTGAGGTTGGGTCCCCTTGCCCACTGTTTTGTTGGCAGGTGTGAGGTTGGGTCCACTTGCCCACTGTTCTGTTGGCAGGTGTGAGGTTGGGTCCCCTTGCCCACTGTTCTGTTGGCAGGTGTGAGGTTGGGTCCCCTTGCCCACTGTTCTGTTGGCAGGTGTGAGGTTGGGTCCCCTTGTCCACTGTTCTGTTGGCAGGTGTGAAGTTGGGTCCCCTTGCCCACTGTTCTGTTGGCAGGTGTGAGGTTGGGTCCCCTTGCCCACTGTTCTGTTGGCAGGTGTGAGGTTGGGTCCCCTTGCCCACTGTTCTGTTGGCAGGTGTGAGGTTGGGTCCCCTTGTCCACTGTTCTGTTGGCAGGTGTGAGGTTGGGTCCACTTGTCCACTGTTCGGTTGGCAGGTGTGAGGTTGGGTCCACTTGTCCACTGTTCGGTTGGCAGGTGTGAGGTTGGGTCCACTTGTCCACTGTTCTGTTGGCAGGTGTGAGGTTGGGTCCACTTGTCCACTGTTCGGTTGGCAGGTGTGAGGTTGGGTCCACTTGTCCACTGTTCTGTTGGCAGGTGTGAGGTTGGGTCCACTTGTCCACTGTTCTGTTGGCAGGTGTGAGGTTGGGTCCACTTGTCCACTGTTCTGTTGGCAGGTGTGAGGTTGGGTCCCCTTGCCCACTGTTCGGTTGGCAGGTGTGAGGTTGGGTAAATGCGTTGACAAAGTTTATAAGCCTAGATTATGCTTTTGTACATGTGAATGCTTGCACGTTTGTGTTTTGAACATGTTTGTGCCTGTACATGTATGTGTACGTGTGAGAGGTTGTGTATGTGTGTATACGTGCCAAGTTCTCTCACATATTTGAGCTTGCTTGAGCAACCTAAAAGCTGATTAGCCTTGGTTTTTCAATTGGTGATTCACGGCTGTGGTGGGTCTGGCAGTGTGGGTCTGTGCTTGCTTGTGTGTACTCACCTATATGTACTCACCTATATGTGTCTGCAGGATCGAGCATTGACTCTTGGATCCCGCCTTTCGAGCATCAGTTGTTTACAGCAATGACTCCTATCCCATTTCCCTATCATACCTGGTTTTAAAATTATGAATAGTATTTGCTTCCACAACCTGTTCCTTAAGTGCATTCCATTTTCCCACTACTCTCACGCTAAAAGAAAACTTCCTAACATCTCTGTGACTCATCTGAGTTTCCAACTTCCATCCATGTCCCCTCGTTCTGTTACTATTCCGTGTGAACATTTCGTCTATGTCCACTCTGTCAATCCACATGTGTGTGTGTATGTATGTGTGTGTGTGTGTGTGTGTGTGTGTGTGTGTGTGTGTGTGTGTGTGTGTGTGTGTGTGTGTGTGTGTGTGTGTGTGTACTCACCTAGTTGTACTCACCTAGTTGTGCTTGCAGGGGGTGAGATCTGGCTCTTTGGTCCAGCCTCTCAACTGTCAATCAACTGGTGTACAGATTCATGAGCCTATTGGGCTCAATCATATCTACACTTGAAACTGTGTAAGGACTCAGCCTCCACCACATTACTTCCTAATGCATTCCATTTGTCATCCACACTGACACTAAAAAAGTTCTTTCTAATATCTCTGTGGCTCATTTGGGCACTCAGTTTCCACCTGTGTCCCCTAGTGCGTGTGCCCCTTGTGTTAAATAGCCCGTCTTTATCTACCCTATCAATTCCCTTCAGAATTTTGAATGTGGTAATCATGTCCCCCCTAACTCTTCTGTCTTCCAGCGAAGTGAGGTTAAATTCCCGTAGTCTCTCCTCGTAGCTCATACCTCTCAGCTCGGGCACTACTCTGGTGGCAAACCTTTGAACCTTTTCCAGTTTAGTCTTATGCTTGACTAGATATGGACTCCATGCTGGGGCTGCATACTCCAGGATTGCCCTGACATATGTGGTATACAAAGTTCTGAATGATTCTTTACACAAGTTTCTGAATGCCGTTCGTATGTTGGCCAGCCTGGCATATGCCGCTGATGTTATGCTCTTGATATGTGCTGCAGGAGACAGGTCTGGCGTGATATCAACCCCCAAGTCTTTTTCTTTCTCTGAATCCTGAAGAATTTCCTCTCCCAGATGATACCTTGTATCTGGCCTCCTGTTCCCTACACCTATATTCATTACATTACATTTGATTGGGTTAAACTCTAACAACCATTTGTTCGACCATTCCTTCAGCTTGTCTTGGTCTTCTTGAAGCCTCAAACAGTTCTCTTCTTTCTTAATCCGTCTCATAATTTTGGCGTCGTCCGCAAACATTGAGAGAAATGAATCTATACCCTCGGGAGATCATTTACAGATATCAGAAACAAAATTGGACCGAGTACAGAGCCCTGTGGGACTCCACTGGTAACTTCACGCCAATCGGAGGTCTCACCCCTCACTGTAACTCTCTGCTTCCTATTGCTCAGGTACTCCCTTATCCACTGGAGCACCTTACCAGCTACACCTGCCTGTCTCTCCAGCTCATGTACCAGCCTCTTATGCGGTACTGTGTCAAAGGCTTTCTGACAATCCAAGAAAATGCAGTCCGCCCAGCCCTCTCTTTCTTGTTTAATCTTTGTCACCTGGTCGTAGAATTCTATTAAGCCAGTCAGGCAAGATTTACCCTCCCTGAACCCATGTTATTTGGCGTGATATATGTCACGGAATGTCCCTTCTCTTTCCAAGATGTGTTGACCCAGGTTTTTATCATTCATGTATCTTCTTCCATCACTTGCATGGATATTACAAACAAATAACCAATTTGTGTAGACAGCGAACAAAGCTGTGGCCTGTAGTCAGTGCACATCTTACAGCGCTGTCCGACCCTTTCATCTTTGTATATGGGACCACAATTCGGGCTGTCTTCCATTTTTCCCGGTCAGTCTCGTCCCGTCTATCAGAAATGTTCCGGACTACTATACACATATGGGATCAAGGCAAGCAAAGTGTGCGGTTATCATGAACCACAAAAAGCTCGTTTCATGTACCCTAGTGTGCGCAGGAAGATTCACATGTCTGGGACCAACGCACGCCTTTCTACACAGTAACAGCACATACGATTTCCAGCAGGAGCTTGCTATGACCATAAGCTCGCCATCGTCAGGGGTATGGCAATATCGCTAATGGGTTGTCGAGATCCAACCTTTTTTCCCCAATTCCAGTGCCGGTCCGTCCTTTTGCTCGGAGTCACCTTTTTACTATGCACCTTTTGTTACGCGAGTCGCAGGAGGACACGTAACGGCTTTATAGAGCACATCTCACAAATACACAGAGAAAATATTACCAAACCACGTGAAGATTCTCACTATAATTATATACTTATAAATTCTTACATTGATTGGGGCCTGGGGGCACAATTTTTTAATGATGAATTCCTTTGGTGGCACTGTATAATTATTATTGTGTAGTTGTTGCAACAGCCCATGTCATAAATTATCGTCGGGTAATAATGTGGTGTCCAAATACTTATGTACAACCACAAAGAAGTACTAGTCTGTCTGAAATTACTATAGTCAGCCAAGGAAGTCGTAGAATACACGAGATGTTGACATAATCAAATACACCACATGTATAACATAGCGTAACACATTAATGTTCTATAAATCCAAAAATCAGGTGACACTTAAATTCGGGCTTGTTGGTCGAACATAGAAACACCCTAAAAAATCCTCAATTTCATGATGGAAGCGCTGAAATAACCGCACTCCTCTCATTGTCTGCATGACGCATCCCCTGAGTACCGTCCTTTGTTTGCAAGCAACACACTGCATCCACAGGTGAGCTGAATTTGACCATATTCTCTCTTTTGATTGTTTGGCTGATTGGTATCAGGCTACGCGCCGGTGGCCGGTCGGATCCCGTTCATTCGTGTTGTCTTCTCTTCCACTATTATTCTGGCAGCTATTGGGCTTTCTCCGTTTAGCCGTTAGATTCTGTGTTTTTGTCGGTCCTGCACCATATTGGTATTGGTCGATGCGGAGTTCAAATCTCCGACCGGTCGTAAAGTGGGTTGGGCGCATGGCAAAACAATTCTAAATCGCCCCCCCTAAGCAGCACTTTCTTGATCCGCCATTCCCAAAATTTCTTTTTCCCCTGATGACCCCTCGTCCACAGGGGCTTGCGTGATATAATGTCTTAATTGTGGGTTGGCGCTATTGATAAACTCCCCATCTTCACTGTGTCTTTATATGTCACTGGGGAGGGGAGTCTGAGCGTTCATGATCTTCTCTGATTCAGTTTACTCCATCTCTGGCCCGTAATCGAGCCAGAGTACGAATTCCTTTCAAAAATTTGGCGATTGACTCCTTCTTCGACCTAGCGCATCCCTGTGAAATTTTAGTAGGACCCATTTAGTTTGTATGACTTCTCTCTATATTTCTGTTCCTGGCATTAATGTGGCACCTTTAGAATGTAGCTGTTCTTATAATCATTAGCAGTGGGTCCCGTTTCATTCGCACCCAAGAAATATCGAGAAAATAAACGTCATTTCGGGGCTCTGTGGCCGGGCATTGTCCATAGAATGATGAACCGTGTGCTTCAACCAACGTTACAGTTAGTAGCTATCCATAGGCAGGACTCCCTTTTCCCGAGTATGGACACAGGACCTCTCTTTACACAGCTGGCAAGGCACCATCTTGGATTGACATGTAATAACTAATATATGAATACATTGCTATGATGCTGTGATTATAATATGAACATGCGTAAATAAAGTGAAAGTCTATTTTCTCAATTGTTAGCAATATAATCTCAAGATTCAGGTAGCCTGAGTGTTACTCTACCATAGATTTAATGACTAAAGCCAGTGGGCGGCGCAGGTAGATAAACTCTTAAAAAAACCAATAACATTATCAGATCTCATGGGCAGGTTAAAGATAACGGTAGTGAGGTATTAGGGTATACAAACCCTGCCGTGACCTTAAGAAGTGGGTAGTGGTAGGCGGTGGGAATATTGAAGAATACGTAGTCCTGGGGTAGACTAAACCAATTAAGATGTTTATGATGCAGCTTTTTTCCTAAACTTCTCCCTCAAATTGTTCCCCTAATTCCTCTCATCTTACCATTAAGTATAATCTTTCCCTCTTGATGAATCAATTTACCTACCACCGACCTCTTTCCCGCACACCACTACACAACTTAATCTCAATTCCACATGCTGTGTCTTCTCTACCAAATAGCGACGACTTCAAATCCTATGATGTTTGCTTTTATCGGGGCCTCGACTCGCGTTACAGTCACCTGTATCCACAAAGTCTGGATTTGCTTTAGTTGCTGAGGCTCTCTTCAGCATCAATATCATGTGGATTCCCTCTTTCTTTAACCTCACACGAGGTTCCTCAATTGATGGGAGAACGACCATCGTTGTTTGAACCAGGGCCAAATAAAGAATTAAACGAAACAAATTCTTCAATAATCCTCTATGACTGTGTCTACAAAGCTAATTCACCTGTCACCCCTGGCTTGTGTGACCTTCTTATTGAAAACTTACTTCCAGGTCTTAGTCATAATGTGATAGAGCACATCAACCAAGGCCGTGCAATTTGTTATAGAAATGATTTTGGGTCAAATACATGGGAAAACGCCTAGAATTCCACAAGTCGTTCTTAATCCCGAACAACAAGGAAAGGAGCGTGTCTGCGACGAGGGTGACAAACGGTTACATCATAAGATCTAACCAACAATCACACTCGTCCAGACCCTTTAGAGTTAGTTTTCACAAAATTCATATATTCCCATGGGAATATCCAGACCAATGGACGATTTACTATTATAAAATAAATAGAGATCATATATAAAGTAATACAATCAATAATATATAGTATATATATATATATATACTATGCATCACATAGGAACGGAATGGTTGATACACTGATTAACTACTCTATGATATAGTAACTATACTATACCTAGATATATAAATGAGTATCACTATACTGAACATTATAATGAATACATTAAATAGCCTAATAGAGACCCACTATATATATAAAGCTACAAGATATATTATTATAGAGAGAGGTGCGAGAAGATGTGAGATGGACTAGTGTTTAACAACTCACCCATTTTTGCTGTGGAAGGGTGTTTACTAACCATATCTACTATATTTCGCCGTAGCATCGTATCTACTACTCATATTTATCGATACTCCATCCGCTTCCTCCTATCTAGTGAGTATTATATATATATAGTGTGCGTGTGGGTGTGTGTGTGTGTGGTTGTGTGTGTGTGATAGCTTGGGTGGTGGTATCACAATAATGCTACTTCGATATATTGACTCATATTATGATCTCTTGTTGTGCCTTTTTGCTACGGGATCAGGTAGTTATAACGTCGTTAATGTGTGCACAGGTTGTTCTTGCTGTATGTGTCTGTAGTAATCCTGTAAAATTTGCCCTTCTGTCCTGCGTATCTGTTCTAGAGAAACATTGCCATTCATTGGACACAATCGAAAGACTTTAAATCCTCCACGAATCGCTATGAGTACGCTTGCTCTTGTAGGCAGTCATTCGTCCAACTTTGAGAGCATGCATATGAAGATGTGCATCACTGAGATGGCTAGTTGGCAGTACATGGCAGTTTCGTCGGCTGACTGAAAGAATAACGTGGTATTCGATACTGACACTTTTCTGATCATCACTGTGACTACCCTTCGGATCCTATCCGCATACCACCGAATGAGCTATCGTTATTTGTTTTTAACTGTATATATCTGTATTATTTATTAAATTCTCAATGATAGATAAAGTAACATTATTCTAAAAGTTTGTTATAGGTTAACTTCAAACTATAACTATGCCCAGGTTATGAGATATTAAGGAAATTACAATGTTTTTAAATTAAAGTGTCTGCATTTGTAGTAACGGTGTGGCGGTCACGATGTTACTTACCAGTAGGTCTTGGCTCCATTACGCACGCGCGGGCAAGATCAGGCAAACGCTCTGTCGTCACAGTTGCATTTAAGTTGCTTTACTTCGAACGTCATTAACTAACTGATTCAGTCTTCAGACATGTTTTTACAATATCCCAAAACATACGTTTGGATCGGCTCGCTTTCACATTGTACAGTTATCGAGACTCGGTCTGTCACCTCACTTGTTAGTTTCTTGGATTGATTTTTCTCACTAGCTCGTTGCTTCTCTTAACTATCTTACACAAGACGTCTTGTGTAAGACGTCTTGTCTAAGTATAGAGTGTCTTGTGTCTTTTTTTAAGGTCGGTTGGCAGGTGTCAGACGGCAAGGAGCGCAGTACCAGTGTCCGCTAAGCTTGAACTCTCGCCCAAATTCCTCATTCCACGAAAGGCCCGTACCTCCAAACAAGACAAAAAGTGTAATATCCAGTACACCCGGCAAACCTCCCGTTAATGAATAAAAACGTGTTTTAACCACACGGTCACAACATGGTTTGTCCTTCGCTAACAATTCCGGAACATGGGCTTCACTGACAATTTTTGCTTCGAGCCGAACACAACGGTACGTAAACTGCCCGTCCTCTCAACAAAGATCCAAATTAGCATTCCATACGCCCGCCAAAACTGTCCCAGCTGTTTATGATGAAAAGCAGGTTTACACAGACACGACTTACACGAAATCTGCTGAACTGTTTTAGTTCGAACACATAATAATTATCCGGACACAAGAGTTGCTTCACGGGATGAATGACACGCACTAATTGTTGTTCGGATCTGCGCACAACGCTGTTAAAGTGAGATTTCTCACGCGCTGCGAAAGTAACGTACACAATACAAATTAATAATCCAGCAAACCAAACCACCGACCTAAGACCGTAACCTAGTCCCTACGTTAATATACACAATGAGAAGTATATATTAATATTCATTTATACTTGAGTAAAATTCGCCTGTTTTTGAATGGAACAAAACATGTTAAAATATTAGGAATGCTTCTGTGGGGTCCCCCCCCCCCCCCCACACGACCGTCTAGAATGTATGTGAGGACTGAGTCAGGAGTGGTTGCTAGTGTACAATGCTATTCCTACGAAACTCATTATAAAAATAGCAAGTATCGCCAACAAGAACTTTACAAAACTGTCCTAACCTAACTTAACCTATGCTAAATATGCAAATATGCCTATTATATTTTAATAATAATGCTAATATTTGAGGAAACAATTACGCCTTTTGAATAAAATAGCAATGTTAAAATTTAATGAATGCGTCGTGTGGAGTCTACTCTGGCATTGGAGGTAATGGACCTTGAGTCGGCGGGACGAGTTTTATACCGCATCTAAAACGGACGCACCTGTCCACCCTGCCAGGGCTAGTTAGCTCGCGTATGTAGCGACCGTGGCCGACTATACCCACATAGGAGCTCACCTGGACCAAGTCTGGCTCACGGACTGGCCATCCTAAAGACACATTGCGTCAACAATAGGAAGGGTACGTGGGCGGCGATACATTTAAAACTAGGTATATTTTTCTGAAATGTAAGTTTATATCATTCCCAAATGTTGATAGCTTAGGTCAATAACGGTAGTTATGTAGGATCTATTGGAACCATTATTATGTATTTGCGTACGTGGTGAATGCATAAAAGAGCTCGATGGGGGGAGCAGAGATGAAGAAACAGGATAGCTCCGGGGAAAGAAAAAAGGTGTAACATTCAATAGTCAGTTATAGTCGTGTGTACAGTTTTATTGTTATGTAAACAAATTTGACATTGAGGAGGGTGGGAATTAACGAGCACAGTGCATTTGTTGTTGGAGGAACAGGTGTGGCAATAGCACTGGGAGACCAAATGGCTGCGCTGGGCTTTTATATCTAGGCCTTTTTGCTGATTAAAAACATTTGACAATTAAACGCTAATTATGATGTCTTAAAAATTCCTCGAAAGAAGTGTCTCGATCATGTCGAAAAATTCCTCGAGAGTGGTCTCGTCATGTCCGAATCCAACTTTGTGAAATTCTTTTAGGTCTCTACACTCTTTTTGAGAAATCAACATAGCTGTCCTCAGCCATCGAAAGGCCAAATGTTCATTTTCCATGCAGGCCTCACGGTAAACCTCCTGGCAACAATTCTAATTGACGGACAAGAACTCGTTAGCGGCATATGCCGTATCTGCTTGTATCTACTGAAGATCGTCGTGTATGTGTGATGGTACTCATTTCTGACTAATAAACATTACCCCAGGCAACGTAGTAGAAACACCAATAATTGCCAACAGAAATCTAAATATCAGTAAAAACGCTAATATACAGTAATTCCAAGGCTGACATGGATTTGCAATATGCTATATGTAAGTAGTATTAGTTTTTATCGAGAAACTATGCTATTTCCGTTTTGAATGACTCTGTGGATAAATTCATATATCTCTTATTTGTCGCCGCCGCAGAATGAATGAACTTCCTGACGACGAGATATTTGTGCGTATTGCTAATGTTATAATTATAATTTTGCATTAAGGGCGAACATTCTATTTAATGATATATATATATATATATACATATACTATATATATATAATATATAATTATCCTATGATATATATATATAATATCAGAAACATTATATACACACTGAAACTGGCATTGGAGGGGATCTAAACAATCCCTCTAATGCGTTATGTGAGGTTTCCTCGGAGGTCTCGGGTCCCCCTTTCTTCCAGCAACGAGGTGGGTACGTATATCCCACTTCCCTATATATATATATAATATATAATATATATATATATAATAATATATATATATACAGATAATATGTATATATATGATATATATAATATATATATAATATAAGGATATATCTAGTAATCCCTAATATATATAGTACACATGCTCACTCATATAGCCATTGAGACATAAGAGGGGGTGAAGTGGAGGGCGTTATTCACGTGACAAAGTATAATTCTGCAGCTTATCACAGTTGCCTGAAAACAATTTCTTTCGGGTGAGGAAACAGTAAGCATATTCCTAAAATCCACCAGCTAACGAGAAATTTATATCACTTCTATGGCATGAGAGGCATTAATCTTCTCCACTGAGCATCAAACGGTAGACACACACACCCGACAGTTATCACACTAACGTGATGCATCACACAGGAAATCCCAGTGTCTGGCATGCTCCCGGACGCAGTTGTCGAATCCCTCGTCACTGGCCCTTGATGGATTATGTTCATCAAATACGGGTAGTTTAGAACTATTAACGATGGCTATTTCTGGTGGGTCTCGCTGTCGGAACGGCTCTGCTAGTCGCAACTGCTAAAATGGAAATGAAAAAGCCATAGAGTTGCCCTCCAGTAATCAAGAATGAACAATGCCTGGATTGACTGTGGCCCGGTTTGTTGTGTCGAGGATGGCAGTCCGGATGAATCGTGGGATGCAAACAGCAGAAGTTACAGCCTCCAACGGGAAATTGATGACTGAGAGAGAGAGAGTTGTTGTTAAGGACTGTGACGCTATAACTCCGTACTGATCACTAGCAAACGTGTGGGAGTATCAAATGAACCAAACCAGTAAAGTTGTTACACCGGGTTGCACACTACGATGTTTTAGAGAATACTTTTCTATTGCTGCGGGTCTCTAGGAACAAAAGCACACCGGGATCGCGCGTTCGCCAGCAATTAACACACACACAGCTATTCGACAACAGACACCAGCACACATCCACTACACACACACGCACACAACAGCACACACACTGACGTACAACCCACACCCATCACACACATCACACACGGATCATGCACAGCACACACAGCACACATACACAACTAGCACACACAGAGCCTTGCCGAATTTGGGCAAAAGAAGCCCTGTTGGAGAAAGTGCAGAAAGTACGCGAAAAAATGAAAATGCTATCAGAGTGTATGGTTAGCGCAGCAAACAAATAGAGTGAATCTTCGTGAGGGGCCCAAATGGAGTTTAAGCTTGGGGCGACTCGCTAGCAC
>WNGS01075219.1:5000-10570 GCA_020271785.1 Procambarus virginalis | reverse complement strand
TCTTTAAATTGAAGCCTTGAAGATATAAAGCCCATCGCAGCAGACGTTGGTTATTAAATTGGGCTTGATGTAGAATCTCAGAGGGTTGTGGTCCGAATAGATGGTAGTGGACCTAGCACCGTGCAGATATGGTGCAAAGTGTTGTAAGCTCAGGACGATGGAGGGAGTTCCTTCTCTATAGTACTGTAGTTTTTCTGATGAGGCTTCAACTTGCAACTGTAGTAGCTGACAGGTAGAACCTCCTCGCCTCGCTGCTGCATTAAGACACTTCCGATGCCGGTACCACTGGCGTCGACATGGAGGATGAAAGGCTTCTTGATATCTGGTGAGGCGAGAATAGGATTAGAACAGAGGAGGAATTTGAGTTGTTCGAAGGCAACGGTTTGCTCTCTGGTCCAATTATACCGTTGCTTGGGACTGTTAAGGTGATTAATGGGGTTGCAACAGTGCTAAAATTCTTCACAAACCTACGGTAATAGGAAGCAAGACCAAGGAAGCGCAGGAGCTGCTTCCTGGTAGTAGGCTGTGGATACTGTTGGATTGCTTGAATGTGGATATTTAACGGAGCCAGGCTGCCACTCCCTATAACATGACCCAGGTACCGCACTTTACCTTTCGCGAAGGTGGACTTGCCCAGATTGATGGTGAGGCCGGCTTTCAGGAGCTTGTAGAACAATCGTTGTAGCTGGAGCAGGTGTTCGCTCCAGGTGTTGGATGCTACCACGATGTCATCCAAATAGGCGTAGGTGTTGTCCAAGCCCTGGATGACGCGGTTGACAGCTCTCTGAAAGGTGGCCGGGGCATTGCAGAGTCCAAAGGGAAGGCGATTGTACCTGAAAAGCCCGAACGGGGTTATAAAGGCGACAGTACCTTAGCTCGCTCCGTTAAACTCACCTGGTAGTAGCCCTTGAGTAAGTCTACCTGAGACAGGTAGCGGGCATTACCAATGGCATCCAGTATGTCGTCTATCCTGGTATTGGGTAGGCGTCCTTCACTGTGACCTGGTTCAACTTCCTATAATCCGTGCACAGACGGATTTTGCCGTGAGGTTTGGGTACCAGGATGCATGGTGAGGCCCAGGGGGACTCACAGGGGTAGCCAGTCCATGGTCCAAGAGATACTGTACCTCAGCACGCATGACTTCCGTTTTGCTAGGGCTGATTCGGTAGAACGGTTGGCGAATCGGCTGGGTGTCAGGTAGCAGTTGGATGTCGTGCCGAGTCACAGTACACTCTTGGGGATCATCTCGAAACAACTCCTGATGTTCTCTGATGAGTTTGATGAGTGAAGCACTATTATCGTCCTGAAAATGATTGTGAAGGTCAGTAAGGATTTCCGAATTAGAAAGCGCTGTCTCAGTGTCAGTGCTTTCGGAAGGAGAGCAGGGAAGGTCTCACTGTGGCTGTATGGACCTGTAAATGAGGTGAAATTGGTTAACACAGTGGGAGGAACCCCATGGTAGGGCTTGAGTAATTGATGTGGCACAGCTGGGTCTTCCGCCGCCTATCGGGGGTCTCGAGAACGTAGTTGAAGTTGTTCCGGCACTCCTTAACACGGTAGGGTCCTGAGAACCTGTTCTGTAAAGGAGAACCTGGGATAGGGAAATAGGCAAGAACTAAGTCTCCTGGTTTAAACTTCCTTACTTTACAGTGCTGGTCGTAACGAGTCTTCATCCTCTCCTGGGCTTTCTGTAGGTTGTTGCTGGCAAAGGAATGGACCCTCTCTAGAATGTGTCGGAGGTTTGAAGATACTGGGGCACATTCTGATGCTCACTGAAGGTGGCATCACGTAGAGAATCCTTGAAAGCCTTGAGAGGTGTACGGCACTTACGTCCGTAGAGCATCTCATAAGGAGATACTCCTAGTGACTCGTTGGGAAGACTTCTGAAAATACACATGATGAGATCAATTTGCCTATCCCAATCCTTTGAGGTCTCATTACAAAACTTTTTTAAGAGTGCCTTGATGGTTTGATGACTACGCTCGAGAGAACCCTGTGAAGCAGGATGATAGGGGCTGGACAGTACCTGTTTGATGTTGAACTCCTCCAGAGTCCGTTTGAAGAGATCACTGGTGAAGTTGGTGCCACAGTCGCTCTGAATCTCCCTCGGAAATCCATACTGGGTGAAGATTTTCAGTAGATTCTTCACCACTGTAGCAGCCGTAATATTTTTCACTGGAACTGCTATCGGAAATCTGGTGGTAGGACACAGGATGGTTAAGATATAGGCGTTGCCTGCACTGGTCCGAGGCAAAGGACCAACACAGTCAATAATAAGCTTGTGGAACGGTTCCTCAGGCACCTGGATGGGTATCAGTGGTGCTCTGGGAATGGAAACGTTCGGTTTCCCGGCTAACTGACACACGTGGCATAATTGAACATACTTCTTGACGTCGTTTACCATACCTGGCCAGTAGTAGTCTTGTCGAATTCCATGGTAAGTCTTGTTGAACCCGTAGTGTGACAAAGCGCCGTGGGCCAGGTGTAGAATCGTGGGCCGCAGGCTGGTAGGAATCACTAGTTGTTCAACGTCTGCCCAATCGTCCTCGTCCTTCAGTTTACTGGGTCTATACCTGCGATAGAGTAATTCGTTCTCCATAAAGACCCAGGAACACTGTCGGATTGGGTTTCAGCCTGAAAGAATAATGGTGTCAAGGTAAGATCATCTCTCTGTAACTTACGGAACTCCAACGGTCAGGTTAGGGGGTAGTTTCGAAGGGTCCTGAGGGACAGCGGTAGCAGTAGAGTCAGCTGGCTGTGGTCGTGCAGCTTGAGCACGGGTGGTCACCATAACAGGAGGAGAACCTTCATCACTCTCTTGAACCTTTGCTGGAACATGTCAAAAATCGGGTTATCCAACACAGAGTTGCTTACCTCGGATATGTCCTTGACGATCAGGTTGTTTGGTTGTTGGTCTTCTGCCAAGTCGTTGCCCAGGAGAAGTTGCACTCCAGGCATGGGAAAAGGCTTTTCCCTGACGGCGACTTGGACTTCACCGGTCACGAAGGGACAATCTAGGTAAACTCTGGCAAGGGGATAAGGAGTTGTAGCAGTAAGGTCAGTGATGAATACAGTCTCTCCTGTGTAGGCGACGTTGGGCACAGCTGATTTCAAGACGATCGATTGTAGAGCCGCTGTGTCCCGCAGGATCTTAAGTCCAAAACGTCCCTCTGAATCTGAACCGTGGGTAGAGATAGTTCCTGGATATAGATGCTTGCTAAAGAGAGAGAGATCATTAGCATGAACACCAACATTCATTACAGGCTTACCGGACTTAGGGTGAGTAGGTTTAGACTTAGGAGGTTCGATGTTACCTTTAGATTGGGACTTACCACATTTTCAATGGTATGTCCATATAGTCGACAATACCTGCAGTACAGTTGAGAGGTACCTTGATCTGGGCTCGCTTTCTCGTAACTGTACCAAGACTTCTTGCTGGTAGGTTCTGGTGTCAGCCGGTGGATGAGGCTGTAAGTGTCAGCTGACTTCGCGCACTTCACCAAATCCGTCTCTTCTTTGTCTGCTAAGTATAGGCGGACAGGAGGAGGTACACGTCTCAAAAATTCTTCAACCAGTATGAGGTTGACAAGCTCTGAAAAAGTAGAGACATGTGCTGCCTCCAGCCATTTCATGAAATATCTCCGTTTGGTGTTAGCAATTCTAAGAAGGTGGTGGTACTTGCCTTGACGTAGTCACGAAACTTTCGTCGATAGCTTTCGGTGGAGAGAAGGTAGGCGTCCAACACAGCTTGTTTCAGGGTGGTGTAGTCGTTTTCCGATGCCAAAGTGCTGAGTGTGACTGCTGCTCTACCTGTTAAATGTACTCGGAGAAGGGTAGCCCATTGGTCGTCAGGCCAATTAAGTTGATCAGCAAGGGTCTCAAAAGTGGTGAAAAACACATCAACCTCCGTTTCTATGAACGGGGGCATTAACTTACTTGCATGGGAGACATTGAAACTGGGAGGAAGACTAGCTGCCGCTTGCTGGAGTTGAGCTTGGTGTGCAGCGTCCCTCGTGAGTTCTCGGTCACGACAGTCTAGAGCTGTTTCTGCCTGCCGTTTGTCGTGTTCACGTTGCATCTCGAGTCGCTGTTTGTATAAGGCCAACTCACGTTCACTTTCTTTCTTCTTCTCAGTGCGGCCTCTCGCTCTTCTTCTTTTCTTTTGTTTTTTTTCTTTCTGTTTATTCTCTTCTACTTCTTCTTTGCTTCTCTCTGATGATGCTTCACGTTCTTCTTCTGATGCAGCTGCTATCTGTTGTTGCTCCCGCTCGATCTTAGCAAGTCTAGCTTGAGCTTTATTGCTGTCAAGTCATGTTTATCTGAAATAGTGTATTGTTCATGAGTATCAGAATCTATCTTCCCTTCATCCAAAAGATAATCTAAATTATATTATTTATGGTATATTTGTTGGCGCCAGGTGGAACTTCCAATTGATACTCGTGTGCAAGAGTTATCAATTCGACCCTTTTAGCGTGACGCATTTCCCTATTTCACCTTCTGGATTTGCCTTGAAAGCTTGTAGGCGAAACATTGTGAAAATATAGCAAAATAAAGGAGACACGAATACAGTGAGAATATGGTGAATGTCAGAAACAGGAAACGTGGCAACTGATACCTATCCTGTGGGGAATTATTAATAATTAAAGTTAATTCAAGATGGTAAATGAATAAGGTCGCAGGAAATCTTGTACCTGGTACTCACTGTGGGAGGATAAGGCAAGAAAATCCTACTAATTAGTGGAAACTGAGTTTAAAAACAAGTGAAACACTAAATGGCTTCAAAGTAATTAGGTAGTCCAAAAAATGTAGTCATACCTTGCCAGTCACTATAGAACATAAGCAAGGTACCCACTGAAATTGAATATGGTATTTACAGAATTAGCGAACTTTGTGCTCAAAAGAAAGAACGCCAATTTCCTACCTTGTGTAAATACCATCAATCTGACCGACGAGTAGGGGTGCGAGTGTCAACTGGTGACGAGAACTATCGGCGAGGTCCCAACTCGCCAATAATAGTTCGTGCTAGAGGATCTATAGCCCTCTCTTTCCTCCTAGAGTCGGATTGCAGATTTAGGTGCTATTGACCTGGAGACAGACCACAGTACCAGGGTACCTATGTGATAATCTGTCAAAAATGTGAGAAATATCTGGGGACAAAAGATGTTAAACACGGATAATAACACAGAAGGGGGAGACGACCAATTAAGAGTATGACTGCGGCCTACAGTCACCACGTAATCCAAAGTTGTCTCACACTCACCATATGCTACTCCCGTAATGCACAATATACACAGCACCATACAAATAAATAAAATGATTAATGTAAATAATGAAAGCAAGGGAAATGAAAGCCAAGTACGCTTACCACAATTACCAATACTTGAGTGAAGCTCCGTGGACAGGCCCCAAATTATATGTGACGGTAAAGTAGTGGAGTATGGTGGTCGGCAGTCTTCCACTGGCAGATGTTAAGGCCAGGCCACATATAAAAAAATAAAAGTAAAAAAAAAGAAAAAAAAGAATGACTGCGTGTTGGATAATCTGTGGTAAGGTATGGGAAGAGACATAAA
>WNGS01075216.1:0-13803 GCA_020271785.1 Procambarus virginalis | reverse complement strand
ATATATATATATATATATATATATATATATATATATATATATATATATATATATATATATATATATAAAACTGAAAACTCACACCCCAGAAGTGACTCGAACCCATACTGCCAGGAGCATCGCAACTGGTATGTACATGACGCCTTAATCCACTTGACCATCAAAACCGGACAAAAGGAGGTGATAGCCGAAGTTATTTGAACCCCCCCCCCCCCCCCCGCCTGCACCCGGATAGTAATCTTGGGCATAGCATTTTATCAAATCACCTCATTCTTTGGGGCAACACGTGAGGAACACAAATGCGAACAAGCCTGAATGGTCCCCAGGACTATATGCAACTGAAAACTCACACCCCAGAAGTGACTCGAACCCATACTGCCAGGAGCAACGCAACTGGTATGTACAGGACGCCTTAATCCACTTGACCATAGACGACCGGAAAAATGGAGGTGATAGCCGAAGCTTTTTGAGCATATAGTCCTGGGGACCATTCAGACTTGTTCGCATTTGTGTTCCTCACGTGTTGCCCCAAAGAATGAGGTGATTTGATAAAATGCTATGCTCAAGATACCGTCCGGGTGCCGGCGGTGGGGAGGGGGGATGGTGGTTCAGATAGCTTCGGCTATCACCTCCTTTTGTACGGTCACGATGATCAAGTGGTTTAAGGCGTCTTGTACATACCAGTTGCGTTGCTCCTGGGAGTATGGGTTCGAGTCACTTCTGGGGTGTGAGTTTTCATTCGCATATAGTCCTGGGGACCATTCAGGCTTGTTCGCATTTGTGTTCCTCACGTATGCCCCAAAGAATGAGGTGATTTGTAAAATGCTATGCCCAAGATAACCATCCGAGTGCCGGCGGTGGGGTAGTTCAAATAGCTTCGGCTATCACCTCATTTTGTCTGGTCATGATGGTCAAGTGGTTTAAGGCATCTTGTACATACCAGTTGCGTTGCTCCTGGGAGTATGGGTTCGAGTCACTTCTGGGATGTGAGTTTTCATTCGCATATAGTCCTGGGGACCATTCAGGCTTGTTCGCATTTGTGTTCCTCACATGTGCCCCAAAGAATGAGGTGATTTGGTAAAATGCTATGCCCAAGATAACCATCCGAGTGCCGGCGGTGGGGTGGTTCAAATAGCTTCGGTTATCACCTCATTTTGTCCGGTCGTGATGGTCAAGTGGTAAGGCGTCTTGTACATACCAGTTGCGTTGCTTCTGGGAGTATGGGTTCGAGTCACTTCTGGGGTGTGAATTTTCATTCGCATATAGTCCTGGGGACCATTCAGGCTTGTTCGCATTTGTGTTCCTCACGTGTGCCCCAAAGAATGAGGTGATTTGGTAAAATGCTATGCCCAAGATAACCATCCGAGTGCCGGCGGTGGGGTGGTTCAAATAGCTTCGGCTATCACCTCATTTTGTCCGGTCGTGATGGTCAAGTGGTTTAAGGCGTCTTGTACATACCAGTTGCGTTGCTCCTGGGAGTATGGGTTCGAGTCACTTCTGGGGTGTGAGTTTTCATTCGCATATAGTCCTGGGGACCATTCAGGCTTGTTCGCATTTGTGTTCCTCACGTGTGCCCCAAAGAATGAGGTGATTTGGTAAAATGCTATGCCCAAGATAACCATCCGAGTGCCGGCGGTGGGGTGGTTCAAATAGCTTCGGCTATCACCTCATTTTGTCCGGTCGTGATGGTCAAGTGGTTTAAGGCGTCTTGCACATACCAGTTGCGTTGCTCCTGGGAGTATGGGTTCGAGTCACTTCTGGGGTGTGAGTTTTCATTCATATATATATATATATATATATATATATATATATATATATATATATATATATATATATATATATATATATATATATATATATATATATAGTAGCTGGGCAACTACAACATCTTTTCTCTTGGGTGAGGAGGCCCAGGGAAAATCAGGCTGACAGTGGAAATATATTCCGGTCTGAGTGTGTCAGACGAACAGTGATAAATTGGGGAGTGATGCAGTTTCGGTCGTCGCCCTACCGATCGCAGTCGAAGGGGGCGATCAGAAGATTCCACTCCACCTCAGAGACAGCTCTGAGAATGGTCTGCACAGTGCAGGAAGACGAGTGGGAAGAAACAGCGGGCCCTGTTTTGTTGGCCATTTGCAAAGCAGTGGCAGAACCGTTAAACTTCTCACAGTTCCAGCTGGTGAACGGACGCGAGGTGTGGAGCCCTCGGTCCGCAATAGGTAAGCAGTGGACGCCCAGGATGACCTTGAAGACGGTCTGCAGACACATGAGGAGTGTCACACATTGGCGGCTGCAATACTGGCTGGAAGCCAAGATTTTTAGTGGCAAGGACAACGTAGTCGCAGATGCGTTGTCCCGCATGCACTAACCAGACATGACTCTTATTTTAAGGGGAGGGGTATGTGACGGTGTTCCCCCCCTTCTAATTCTCCCACGCCTGCTGTAAGAGTCATGTCCACTATTCCCGAGCGTTCTCTACATTGCAGGCATCAATTGAACATATGTGGGAGAGAACAGTATTCTCGATGAGCCGAGAAATTTGCGAAAATATAGTATTTTGGCCTGTGGGATAGGCCCTTTAGGGAGCCAATATGGCGCTGGCGAGTCTGTTCTCCCGCCAAAACTGTGTGACGTCAGTGGCGCCAGATTGGTCACCGTCAGCGACATGGCACTGGGAGCCAATGAAAACCAACTTTGGGAAAAGTGACGTCACATAGGCATGGGGGGTCCGGCCGTGTTGGCGCCGTGGCGATATCAGTCTTTCACGACACGTCCGAGAGGTAGGACGCGCGATCGGTCATCCTGTCAGAGTGACGGATTTACCGAACTCCGGTGGATGTAAGCGTCTCCAGTTGTTGGCACGCACTCTGTGAGGTCTTCCTGCAACCCAGATGTGGCTCAGATAAGGAATTGACAGAATATTGAGCAACAAGTGCTCAGGGACAGGTGCGTTGCAAGAAGTGGGCCGGGCATCGACGTGTGTCGTCGTTGGCAGTTCACCAGTATAAGAGACAGCTTAGTGGCCGGGCCACCCACCGTGAGTGAACCGGGTTGACAGCCTTGTCAACCAGGTTGAACGTGTGATCGACGATCCTGTCAAGTTTGACAGTAACCCCACCTTCGTGGAACCCTACGAGTCAACAGTTGGATGCAAGCACGTCGAGAAGTCTTCCCAAATACCTAGCGATATATCTAGACGACGAGGGAATTGACAGTGTTGTGAGCTTCAAGTGCTCTGAAGTCGGGTGCTGTGCGTGTGGAGCTTAAGCAGTATCGTCTGGGACGGCTGATAACTTCACAGTGACTTCGTAGTGGTGAGAGGCAGTTCCTCTGGGAGTACAGTGACAAGGACTAATTGGGAAACGTGCGACGACCGCCGAGACGTAGGCTGGCTGCCGTAGTTGGGAGGAAAGTTGACGGCCAGGAGACCGACTTCAACCCTGCGACGTACTGTAGGGGAAGCACGGACCTGCTGTGTACAGAAGCGGCGAGACGCGACATCCTAAGGCGTGGGCTTGTGTTTCTGGATGGTGAACGAGGCGAGAGCCTGGACCAGGAGCTACAACCCAACTGTCATCCTAGGATAGGTGAAGTAGGTGTTTACAGTTACCCTCCCATTTCCCCTTTAGTTAGCTATATATTTTCTTGTCAGGATATTTTATATGTCGTGAGCAAGTCTCACTTGAGTTTAAGTCACAGAGAGCACAGTATGTGGTGAGGCTGCCCAGAGCGCTCACAGTATCAGTTTACATATATATCTATGTGTGGGTGTGTGCAAGCACCAAGATTCATCAGAGAATTTACTGTGACTATTATTAATTTCCAGTGAGTATTATTATTATATATATTGGTAGTAAACCAGATATTGGTGTGTTGATCTCTATAATCTATTGATATAAATGCCTGTGGATTGATCTCTATAATCTATTGATATAAATGCCTGTGGATTGATCTCTATAATCTATTGATATAAATGCCTGTGGATTGATCTCTATAATCTATTGATATAAATGCCTGTGGATTGATCTCTATAATCTATTGATATAAGTGCCCGTGTGTTGATCTCTATAATCTATCGATATAAATGCCTGTGTGTTGATCTCTATGATCTATTGATATAAATGCCTGTGTATTGATCTTCATGATATATATATATATGCCTGAAATTTGATTACTGATTTATATATGACATGACTGTGTACTGAATAATATCATATACGTGAAGTGATTGCCAGTGATATCTCTGTGAGAGAAAGTATAGATATAAAGAAAAGTTCAGTGATCAAGCGAGTGCATTCACAGTAAATATTATTAAGAATAGAGTAATCTTTTGGTACGGTGAAAAGTCACTGTGAGAGTATTGTGAATAAGATGTTGATCGTGAGGCCAGTGAAATCATAAGTAAGCCATGTGAATGTTGAATAGTGTTTTGGAAAAAGTTAAATAAACGGGGATCGTGACAGAATTAGAAAACAAGTACTAGTCTGTTCCCACGATCGCGAGGGTCCCGGTCAGCTGACATCTGACAGGTGGCGCTGCCGGTGTTACCATATCGGTGCGCTCCAGAATATTATGCTATGAATGGAGCAATTGTCATATATTATTCCTGATACATTGATGCATATATATTTCTCGTTGTCTTTTAAGTAAAATACCAAAACTCTTTGGTGTTTGATATCATCCCCTCCATTTATCTTGTGACCGTGTAATGAAGTAAAGCAGAGTGACCTGCCTGATACCATATTACTGGAATTTGCTCTTGCCACAATTACACCTGACCACTGCAGTGTTACTGGACACCTAAAAAAACCAGTTGGCGACCTTGAAGGCTGTGTAAGAGTTCGGTGTCGGGGCGGGCCACAGATTGAGGGAACGATCTGTGCCCCCACTCATCTTGCAATTTAAAGGCCGGTTGTGAGACCGACTGGGGTACTCTCCGAGGCGAGCAGTGGAGCCTAGAGGATCGAGGGAAGACCCGCCGAACGACGGTGAGTAAGGGTTATTGTCGGAGCAACCACCTGGAAAGGAGATCCAGTCTACCTTTGCTTTAACCCTTCTCTAACGAGAACACCGTGAAACCCCGACATTGGCGACCTTGCCAGGATCACGAGCAAGATCAAGGTTGTAATTGTGGTATTAAATATCAGGCCTAGTTTTCACTCATTGTCACAAGATGGAGGGTGATAAAGTAGCCAGGTTTATAGACACGAGAGACGAGCAAGTACTGGAGGAGTGCACCAAGGCACAGCTGCAGACGATCGCCGACCACTTTGGGATCAAGTTGAGAGCTTCCAAAGTGGGAGAGAGAAGACTTGAGATCATGGCACAGCTCAAGGCACGTGATGAAGCCTTAGGAGAGGAGCGGCCACAGACACCTGCCAGTGGAGGAGAGAACTTGAGTACCGGTGGCAGCAGCCGGGGATCCAGTGGCAGCAGGCGCAGTATCAAGCTAGAAATAATGAAGATGCAGATAGGAGGGCAGCTGCGCAAGGAAGAGCGCGAACAAGAAGCACAGCTGAGGCGCGAGGAAGCAGAGCGAGAAGCACAGCTGCGCAGAGAAGAAAGAGAAGCACAGCTGCGCCGAGAAGAAAGAGAAGCACAGCTGCGTAGAGAAGAACGAGAGGCAGAAGCACAGCAGCGTAGAGAAGAACGAGAGGCACAGCTGAAGGAGCGCGAAATAGATGCTAGGACGAAGCTGCAGGAGGTTGAAGCTAACAAGGAGATTGAGCTGAAGCGAGCTGAGCTGGGACTAGTTCCAACTGCCCCACCGCAACAGCAGGAAGACCGCCGAGTGAGAGAGAGGGATTTGCCCGTCTTCGTGCCTAATGAGGCTGAGGGCTTCTTCGAGCATTTCAAAAGGGTCGCTATGTTGAAGAAGTGGCCGAGGGCAGAGTGGGCGGAGCTAGTTCAGGGAAGGCTCACTGGTGAAGCTCGTGAAGCTTACAACATGCTCGATCTCCAGGAATGTACCAACTATGATGCAGTAAAACGGGCGTGCTCCATTCGTTCAACCTGACGCCGGAGTGCTATAGGAAAAGGTTTAGAGAATGTACCCGATCGCCAGGAAAATCGTATGCGGAGACGGCGAGGGACATGGAAAGGAAATTCTTGAAATGGCTGGAGTCAGAAGGAGCAAGGTCGGCTGAACAGATCAAGAGGCTAATGGTCATGGAAAAATTCATGTCCGTGCTCTCTCCCAAGATTAGGGTGAGAGTAAAGGAAGCGGACATCAAGGACCCGAGAGCCGCAGCCGATCGAGCAGACATGCTAGAGGAAGCTTTACATCCATGTCGAGAGGGACAGCACCGACCCCCCGCGTTCTGCAGCTATGGGAGGAGTAATAGAAGGTCGGACGGATGGAGGACAGGGCCGAGTTATCCTAAGTCCTACCCCTCGAATGGAGACAGCAGAGGACAGAAGAGTGCTGTGGAACCGCCGAAGAAGTCACCGAGGGAGAGCTCAAGAGATCTTGTTATCGTCACGGCCGGAGAAGCTGAGCATGAGTCTTTGGAAGGCGCAAGAGGAGTCCGCGGAAGAAGAAGGATCCATTGTTTCAACTGCGGGTTAATAGGACACATGGCGCGCGAATGCAGACGTCCGAAGCAGTGGGGTTACGTTGCTTTTGTGCGGGTAGAGGACCAGTTAGCTGAAGGAGTGCGGGATGGACCCGTACGTAGGAAGAAGGAGGCTAACCCATTCGTGCGTGAGGGAACTGTAAGGGTGGGGGACGCAGACCCTATCCCGGTAATGATGCTGAGAGATACTGGGGCGGAATTTACCCTGGTGAGCAGAACCCTTTTCCCTGAGTGTCACGAGAATACCTGTGTAGGTGAGGCAAGTGTGACCACTGTGGGAGGCCCAGTGCAGATGCCCCTACACCGGGTAACCCTGAGTTCGGTTTATGGATGCCAAACCCTAGTAGTGGGAGTCTGTGCATCGATGCCCAAGATGGAGGCACAGGTCATCTTGGGAAATGACGCGTGTGGAGGACGTGTCCTCCCGAACCTCTTGAAGGACGAGGAGTGCTTGGAGAACTACAGGAAGAAAGGCGGAATGTTCGACGCCTATGGGGACGAGAAAGGAATCGCCATGGAGGCGTTCCCTGTCAGTGCTGTAACGCCGAGGCAGTGCGACGGACGAGGAGAGTGTGGATCTGATAAGGCCGACGAGGAGACATCCGACGGCCTGGGAATGGATCGCCTCGTCATAGAACCAGGAGAGCGAGTGGAGGGAGAAGGCAGCCCAGAAGGTGAGGTACAGGTGACCCTCACCAGTTCTCCAGGGGTGGACCGCACTCGTCTCGAGGAGGTGCAGCAGGCAGAATCCCCCAAGTTGATTTGTAAGGCCAAAGAAGGACGTGTTGGTCCCGAGAAAGCTACTCACTTTACCAGGCAAGAAGGCATGTTAATAAGACAGTGTAAACCTGTAAGGATGGAGGTCGGAAAAGCCTCTCCAGGTACGAGAGGCCAAGTAGCATTGCCAGCCGGGTGCAGAGCGGCAGTGTTGAGTCCGTTGCACGCTGTTGACTCTGCGGGTCACCTAGGGATGACCACGATGCGACGTTCAACGTCGAGAGAAGTAGCTGGGCAACTACAACATCTTTTCTCTTGGGTGAGGAGGCCCAGGGAAAATCAGGCTGACAGTGGAAATATATTCTGGTCTGAGTGTGTCAGACGAACAGTGATAAATTGGGGAGTGATGCAGATTCGGTCGTCGCCCTACCGATCGCAGTCGAAGGGGGCGATCAGAAGATTCCACTCCACCTCAGAGACAGCTCTGAGAATGGTCTGCACAGTGCAGGAAGACGAGTGGGATGAAACAGCGGGCCCTGTTTTGTTGGCCATTTGCAAAGCAGTGGCAGAACCGTTAAACTTCTCACAGTTCCGGCTGGTGAACGGACGCGAGGTGTGGAGCCCTCGGTCCGCAATAGGTAAGCAGTGGACGCCCAGGATGACCTTGAAGACGGTCTGCAGACACATGAGGAGTGTCACACATTGGCGGCTGCAATACTGGCTGGAAGCCAAGATTTTTAGTGGCAAGGACAACGTAGTCGCAGATGCGTTGTCCCGCATGCACTAACCAGACATGACTCTTATTTTAAGGGGAGGGTTATGTGACGGTGTTCCCCCCCTTCTAATTCTCCCATGCCTGCTGTAAGAGTCATGTCCACTTTTCCCGAGCGTTCTCTACATTGCAGGCAACAATTGAACATATGTGGGAGAGAACAGTATTCTCGAAGAGCCGAGAAATTTGCGAAAATATAGTATTTTGGCCTGTGGGATAGGCCCTTTAGGGAGCCAATATAGCGCTGGCGAGTCTGTTCTCCCGCCAAAACTGTGTGACGTCAGTGGCGCCAGATTGGTCACCGCCAGCGACATGGCACTGGGAGCCAATGAAAACCAACTTTGGGAAAAGTGACGTCACATAGGCATGGGGGGTCCGGCCGTGTTGGCGCCGTGGCGATATCAGTCTTTCACGACGCGTCCGAGAGGTAGGACGCGCGATCGGTCATCCTGTCAGAGTGACGGATTTACCGAACTCCGGTGGATGTAAGCGTCTCCAGTTGTTGGCACGCACTCTGTGAGGTCTTCCTGCAACCCAGATGTGGCTCAGATAAGGAATTGACAGAATATTGAGCAACAAGTGCTCAGGGACAGGTGCGTTGCAAGAAGTGGGCCGGGCATCGACGTGTGTCGTCGTTGGCAGTTCACCAGTATAAGAGGCAGCTTAGTGGCCGGGCCAACCCACCGTGAGTGAGCCGGGTTGACCGTCTTGTCAACCAGGTTGAACGTGTGATCGACGATCCTGTCAAGTTTGACAGTAACCCCACCTTCGTGGAACCCTACGAGTCAACAGTTGAATGCAAGCACGTCGAGAAGTCTTCCCAAATACCTAGCGATATATCTAGACGACGAGGGAATTGACAGTGAAGTAAGCTTCAAGTGCTCTGAAGTCGGGTGCTGTGCGTGTGGAGCTTAAGCAGTATCGTCTGGGACGGCTGATAACTTCACAGTGACTTCGTAGTGGTGAGAGGCAGTTCCTCTGGGAGTACAGTGACAAGGACTAATTGGGAAACGTGCGACGACCGCCGAGACGTAGGCTGGCTGCCGTAGTTGTGAGGAAAGTTGACGGCCAGGAGACCGACTTCAACCCGGCGACGTAATGTAGGGGAAGCAGAGTGACCTGCCTGATACCATATTACTGGAATTTGCTCTTGCCACAATTACACCTGACCACTGCAGTGTTACTGGACACCTAAAAAAAAAAACCAGTTGGCGACCTTGAAGGCTGTGTAAGAGTTCGGTGTCGGGGCGGGCCACAGATTGAGGGAACGATCTGTGCCCCCACTCATCTTGCAATTTAAAGGCCGGTTGTGAGACCGACTGGGGTACTCTCCGAGGCGAGCAGTGGAGCCTAGAGGATCGAGGGAAGACCCGCCGAACGACGGTGAGTAAGGGTTATTGTCGGAGCAACCACCTGCAAAGGAGATCCAGTCTACCTTAGCAATAACCCTTCACAAACGAGAACACCGTGAAACCCCGACATTGGCGACCTTGCCAGGATCACGAGCAAGATCAAGGTTGTAATTGTGGTATTAAATATCAGGCCTAGGTTTTCACTCATTGTCACAAGATGGAGGATGATAAAGTAGCCAGGTTTATCGACGCGAGAGACGAGCAAGTACTGGAGGAGTGCACCAAGGCACAGCTGCAGACGATCGCCGACCACTTTGGGATCAAGTTGAGAGCTTCCAAAGTGGGAGAGAGAAGACTTGAGATCATGGCACAGCTCAAGGCACGTGATGAAGCTTTTGGAGAGGAGCAGCCACAGACACCTGCCAGTGGAGGAGAGAACCTGAGTACCGGTGGCAGCAGCCGGGGATCCAGTGGCAGTTGGCGCAGTGTCAAGCTGGAAATAATGAAGATGCAGATAAAAGCACAGCTGAAGGGTGAGGAAGCAGAAAGAGAAGCACAGCTGCGCCGAGAAGAAAGAGAAGCACAGCTGCGCCGAGGAGAATCCCTAGAGAAGAAGTGTTGCCCCAAAAAATGAGGTGATTTGATAAAATGCTATGCCCAAGATTACCATCCGAGTGCCGGCGGGGAAGTGGTTCAAATAGCTTCGTCTATCACTTCCTTATGTCCGGTCGTGATGGTCAAGCGGATTAAGGCGTCCCTGTACATACCAGTTGCGTTGCTCCTGGCAGTATGGGTTCGAGTCACTTCTGGGGTGTGAGTTTTCAGTTGCATATAGTCCTGGGGACCATTCAGGCTTGTTCGCATTTGTGTTCCTCACGTGTTGCCCCCAAAAAATGAGGTGATTTGATAAAATGCTATGCCCAAGATTACCATCCGAGTGCCGGCGGGGAAGTGGTTCAAATAGCTTCGGCTATCACTTCCTTATGTCCGGTCGTGATGGTCAAGCGGATTAAGGCGTCCCTGTACATACCAGTTGCGTTGCTCCTGGCAGTATGGGTTCGAGTCACTTCTGGGGTGTGAGTTTTCAGTTGTTATATATTGTGACGGTGTTCCCACCCTTCTAATTCTCCCACGCCTGCTGTAAGAGTCATGTCCACTATTCCCGAGCGTTCTCTACATTGCAGGCAACAATTGAACATATGTGGGAGAGAACAGTATTCTCGAAGAGCCGAGAAATTTGCGAAAATAGAATATTTTGTCCTGTGGGATAGGCCCTTTAGGGAGCCAATATGGCGCTGGCAAGTCTGTCTTCCCGCCAAAACTGTGTGACGTCAGTGGCGCCAGATTGGTCACCGTCAGCGACATGGCACTGGGAGCCAATGAAAACCAACTTTGGGAAAAGTGACGTCACATAGGCATAGGGGGTCCGCCCGTGTTGGCGCCAGGCGATATCAGTCTTTCACGACACGTCCGAGAGGTAGGACGCGCGATCGGTCATCCTGTCAGAGTGACGGATTTACCGAACTCCGGTGGATTTAAGCGTCTCCAGTTGTTGGCACGCACTCTGTGAGGTCTTCCTGCAACCCAGTAGTGGCTCAGATAAGGAATTGACAGAATATTGAGCAACAAGTGCTCAGGGGACAGGTGCGTTGCAAGAAGTGGGCCGGGCATCGATGTGTGTCGTCGTTGGCAGTTCACCAGTATAAGAGGCAGCTTAGTGGCCGGGCCACCCACCGTGAGTGAACCAGGTTGACAGCCTTGTCAACCAGGTTGAACGTGTGATCGACGATCCTGTCAAGTTTGACAGTAACCCCACCTTCGTGGAACCCTACGAGTCAACAGTGGATGCAAGCACGTCGAGAAGTCTTCCCAAATACCTAGCGATATATCTAGACGACGAGGGAATTGACAGTGTTGTGAGCTTCAAGAGCTCTGAAGTCGGGTGCTGTGCGTGTGTCGTCCGGGACGGCTGATAACTTCAGTGACTTCGTAGTGGTGAGAGGCAGTTACTCTGGGAGTACAGTGACAAGGACTAATTGGGAAACGTACGACGACCGCCGAGACGTAGGCTGGCTGCCGTAGTTGGGAGGAAAGTTGACGGCCAGGAGACCGACTTCAACCCAGCGACGTACTGTAGGGAAAGAAGCACGGACCTGCTGTGTACAGAAGCGGCGAGACGCGACATCCTAAGGCGTGGGGCTTGTGTTTCTGGATGAACGAGGCGAGAGCCTGGACCAGGAGCTACAACCCAACTGTCATCCTAGGATAGGTGAAGTAGGTGTTTACAGTTCCCTCCCATTTCCCCTTTAGTTAGCTATATATATTCTTGTCAGTATATTTTGTATGTCGTGAGCAAGTCTCACTTGAGTTTAAGTCACAGAGAGCACAGTATGTGGTGAGGCTGCCCAGAGCGCTCACAGTATCAATTTACATATATATCTATGTGTGGGTGTGTGCAAGCACCAAGATTCATCAGAGAATTTACTGTGACTATTATTATTGATCTGTGATTATTATTATTATATATATATTGGTAGTGAACCAGATATTGGTGTATTGTTCTCTATAATCTATTGATATAAATGCCTGAGGATTAATCTCTATAATCTATCAATATAAATGCCTGTGGATTGATCTCTATAATCTATTGATATAAATGCCTGTGGATTGATCTCTATAATCTATTGATATAAGTGCCCGTGTGTTGATCTCCATAATCTATCGATATAAATGCCTGTGTGTTGATCTCTATGATCTATTGATATATATATGCCTGAAGTTCGATTACTGATTTATATATGACATGATTGTGTGCTGAATAATATCATATACGTGAAGTGTTTGCCAGTGATATCTCTTTAAGAGGAAGTATAAATATAAAGAAAAGTTCAGTGATCAAGTGAGTGCATTCACAGTAAATATTATTAAGAATAGAGTAATCTTTTGGTACAGTGAAAAGTCACTGTGAGAGTATTGTGAATAAGATGTTGATCGTGAGGCCAGTGAAATCATAAGTAAGCCATGTGAACGTTGAATAGTGTTTTGGAAAAAGTTAAATAAACGGTGATCGTGACAATTAGAAAACAAGTACTAGTCTTTCCCACGATCGCGAGGGCCCGGTCAGCTGGCATTTCTGACAGGTGACACGTGCCGATGTTGCCATATGGTGCGCTCTAGAATATTATGCTATGAATGGAGCAATCGTCATATATTAATTCTGATACATTGATGCATATATATTTCTCGTTTTTTTTTAAGTAAAATACCAAAACTCTTTGGTGTTTGATATCATCCCCTCCATTTTATCTTGTGACCGTGTTATGATATAAAGTAGAGTGACCTGCCTGATACTATATTACTTGATTTGGCTCTTGCCACAATTACACCTGACCACTGCAGTGTTACTGGACACCAAAAAACCACCAGTTGGCGACCTTGAAGGCTGTATAAGAGTTCGGTGTCGGGAGGGCCACAGATTGAGGGAACGATCTGTGCTCCCACTCATCTACAAATCTAAGGCCGGTTGTGAGATCGACTGGGATACTCTCCGAGGCCAGCAGTGGAGCCTAGAGGATTGAGGGAAGACCCGCCGAACGACGGTGAGTAAGGGTTATTGTTGGAGCAACCACCTGGAAAGGAGATCCAGTCTACTGTTGCTTTAACCCTTCTCTTACGAGAACACCGTGAAACCCCGACAATATATATATATATATATATATATATATATATATATATATATATATATATATATATATATATATATATATATATGTCGTACCTAGTAGCCAGAACGCACTTCTCAGCCTACTATGCAAGGCCTGATTTGCCTAATAAGCCAAGTTTTCATGAATTAATTATTTTTCGACTACCTAACCTACCTAACCTAACCTAACTTTTTCCTCTACCTAACCTAACCTAACCTATAAAGATAGGTTAGGTTAGGTTAGGTAGGCTTGGTTAGGTTCCATCATATATCTACGTTAATTTCAACTCCAATAAAAAATGACCTCATACATAATGAAATGGGTAGCTTTATCATTTCATAAGAAAAAAATTAGTAAAAATATATTAATTCATGAAAACTTGGCTTAATAGGCAAATCGGGCCTTGCATAGTAGGCTCAGAAGTGCGTTCTGGCTATTAGGTACGACACACACACACACACACACACACACATATATATATATATATATATATATATATATATATATATATATATAATATATATATATTATATATATATATATATATATATATATATACCGTACCTAGTAGCCAAACGCACTTCTCAGCCTACTATGCAAGGCCTGATTTGCCTAATAAGCCAAGTTTTCATGAATTAATTATTTTTCGACTACCTAACCTACCTAACCTAACCTAACTTTTT